>JASGAT010396322.1:16654-29131 GCA_030220025.1 Chelon auratus
GCTTAATATCATCATTCCCACAAAAGGCATTAGGGATGCAAATTGCCATTTAGGTGCATGTGTGCAAGAAAGACGACGGCCATTAATCCCCATTTAAAGCATCATTCATCAGAGTTAAATAAAGTCCGCATCAACGGCCATTAATTAAGCATATTAAATAAAAAAAAAAAGCTGTGTACAAAAGTGTGTATTTCATTTTTATTTTTGCGACTGGGGCGGGTGAGTGCGCAAGCGTGACCTTACCCGAACTCACCGACATTTTCCCACACACGTCAAGGAATCGACGGGCTGACAGNAAAAAAAGCACTTTGATAAATTCATCATCTTTCTTTTTCCTCCCACATACATGATCAATCAAATTTTCTTTTATGGCCATTTGAGGCACAACTTTCTGGTTGTTAAAGAGGTGGAAAGAGCATTTAGATACAGGCCTACAGATATAAAGCTATAGTCCAATGTGTCGGGAAACATAAAATTAGACATCAAATATTTGCTGCAACTTATGCGATGTTTCCTAAAACTGAAAATGAATTAGGTCCTGCAGTACCAACAACTAACAGATGTTCCCGGGTCAAAAGCCCGTCATGCTGCTGCTAAAGCACATACCTATATTTCAGTCTATTTAACAATTAGTGAACCTCGCAGCATGGGACGTGGGGATCATTACTGCAGGGCATCAATCAGACCCCTGAAATCAACCGTGGCCAGCTATTACTGAGCTGTGACTACCCTGAGCCTGTGACCTTATAACAGGGGCTGTAAAACACATAAGGAGGCTTTTATTCCCATTTAACAGTTTCACAGGATTCTCCTATCACGCTGCTTTGCTTTAGAGAGCAAAGAGCTTGACGGCGTGCAACAGCTGCGGTCCGAACGCGAGTCAAGAAAAAATTCAGATCATTAATACCTTGTTGCCATCAGAAAAGGTCGTGTTTAGTTTGGCATGTTTGCGTTAGGATGTCATGCGAAGGTGTGTGCATTAAAATAACAGCGTTTCTCTTAAGTGGCTGGAAACTCTAACGAGCTAGCAGCGTACGGAGGGGGATTCCATGAGAAAACACCTCACCAGGGCTTTCCTCGACATCCTTTTCCTCCACCCGCGCAGGCAGCGGCACTCGTACTCGCTAATAGACAGTGACATGCATACATGCAGAGAGAGTGAGGCATGCTAATTTCTGCTTCTCTTGGACAAAGATAAAACCACGCAGGAAGTCGGCAGGTTGTTTGCATTCACTGATGTTATTAAGACATCAGCTAGCTGGAGCGTAGGATTGTGGCTGCACTAGGTTTCACTATGATTCATCCTTCACTGCCTGAGGACCTCAACTGAAAGACTAAATCAGACACCTGAGGCCGGTTGTCTCAGCTCATCTTGTAGCTTTTCAGTGGACATTATAAGCCTAGTAAATCCATATAAGAGAAGTTATTGTTGAGTTTTTGACTCTCCTTATTTCAGTGTTGTTGTTCAGTCCGTGGTCTCTGGCTGGTTGTAACATTTTATACCTTTTGTTGAAATACTGTGCAAAGGGGAGCAGTGCTCCCCAACACCATGAGGCACATTTTCCACTGATTTAGATCTTTCTGCTGTTTACCAGGTAAAGACCCCAGAGAGAACACAGCCTGGAAACTTAAACGAGGAAGCCCGTTTAACGAGTAAAAGGAAGGGGGGGAAAAAACTTTGCAATTTGATTTCGCATCACGGCAAAAGAAAACATTTGGCCTTTAAGTGTGCACGGAAACCACCAGAAGCGGTGGAACACAACTGCTTCTGATCTCGCAGAAGCGGAGACAATGATGAGCTGAGCATTTTGTTGATTTTTTTTTTTTTTTTTTAGATACAGCACAGAAATACTGGCAAAGGATGAACACTGGACTGAAATGTATTGAAGCTGAAGCGCAACATTTTAAGTGCACTAATTCTTTCCATAATGTCACACATCCAGAGAGCGCGCTGCATGATCTGGACTGGCAGGATGAACTGTGTCATGGAATATCAAGGATCATCTGGCAGCCGATGTCATGGCTAAAAGGCGACGTTTTTACTCACTTGTGATTTGGGTGCACTTAATAAAGAGGCTCACCAGTAACATATCTTTTATATTTGCAGAAGACAACTTACGGAAAACAAATACATTTTAGACAAGTTGCAAGCTCGTTAAGCTTTCAATCATTTAGAGAAATAATTGTGCAATGTGAAAGGTAACGCATGGCAATGAACACACACATAACTATCACCAAACTATGTTTTTGACTCTTTCCTCTTAGTGGTTTGGATTGGCTGACTTTGCAGCTTTTGTTCACTCGCATCGCTCTCATCAAACTTGAGTTCAGCTGCAACGGGCTTCTGTTTACTGTGGAAAGAGTTGTGTGCGTGAAATGCTCTAAGTTTTACCATAAAACATTCCCTGTAACATGGAGCAAGTACAACAGATTCAGCTGAACTGAACTGCATAAACTGTGGCATTTACAGACCTTCAGCTATTACCCACGTATCATTATTATGATAATGGGTTCTTTTAGAAAAGAATAGAATATGTGATGATAGTCAAGGCACACCTGTTGGATTTTGTCCCATCCACATATGACAGCCATTACCTCGCACCCCCCTTTTACACTATTGCACCATTACCATGATACCACCAAAGACGATAGCATCATCAATCTTATGCTGTCTTTAAACAAATACACACACACACACACACACACACACACTCAAGGCAACTGACGTCCTTTCTCCTTTCTCAGCTCAGGCCTCTTCCTGCAGGGAGTTTATTATTCTTTCTGCTATGACATGTTATGTGCTCTTTTATCTTTGAATAATGCGCGCAGCCTTTTTGAAATCCAGTTGCACGTTTGGCACCGGCGCTCAGTTTATTTGGCTTTGCTTTAAGATGTCAGAGGGCCCCACACTTCACAGAGGTCTGTCAAATTGCTGCCTTCTTTCGTTCTTTCACTCCGTCCTCGACAATGCCGCATGTTTCACAGAACTCTCTTTGGGTGACTTTGTGCATTTATAACTCTTATTTCTTACACTAGGTTCTACTCAGGAGCGTCCAAGCCGGCGACTGGGATCGTTCCCTCCCTTGTGTATTGTAATGGCGTTGGGGCAATAATGTAAAGTGTTAGCAGCGGGCTGGGTCACTGGCTGCTGTTTTGAGGCCTCTGTGTCCTCTCAGGCCTCTCCTTTCCCAGCTCCTCTCCCCCTGAAGCACTGTGGGTGTGTTTAGAGTGTGCTCAGCAGGCCGCCCTCCATCACAAAGCCCTCTTCTTCCACAGTCTGAAGCTGCCAGCTGGTGAGAGTGGACAGAGTAAGTGTGTATGTGTGTTTTGAAGGAAATAGAAAATGTCCTGGCTGAAAAAAATAAAAAAATAAATAACGACTTTATCTACTCCTCCCTGCGCTGCTGACCTAACCAAAGAGGAAGAGAAAGAAAGACACAGACTTGGAGAGCGACATGCAGGACTTGGATCTTGAGATGGAATAAATCAACAAGCTGGACTCATTACACCCAGCACTGCAGGTTTTTTTTTTGGTTTTTTTATCTCCCCAGCAGGCAAGTAAGTCCGATAAAGGTCTTCTACTCAGTAGCAGCTTCACAGAAGAAAAAAAGAACATAAACCACAAAGAAAGAATAAAGTGCTGGCTTTGGGGTTTCAGGAATCCAAATTAACTGTGGGTCATGTCATGTGGGAGCCTTGCTGTAGTAAAGCAAGAAAACAAAACGGCTGAACTACATCACCTTTCTGGAGCAGTGGGCAGATCAACCATTCTCATGGGAACTCACACAGACCGCCCACCACGAAAGTCTTTGCAGAAGGACGCAAGTTCTCAAGCAGAATTAAGATAAAAGATGTGGGAGTGTGAAAATGAAAGACACAGTTTCTCTTCTTCAGGCCAAACAACATGCTGCCCGGCCTCAGGACCTGGCTCAGCTGTATTCTGCGAAGAAGACAATGACAAGTGTTTGATGAGCATCAACCTCCGATCCAGTCCAAGTCCTCAAACAGCACCAGCAGCCACCAAGAGCGATGCATCTGTCAGCTGTCATCGCCCTTAAAGTCTTAGGGATGGAAGGGAAAAGAAAAAAAGAGTCCACTTCCTTCCTCCCGGGCTTCGTGCAGCAGCCAGGTTCCAGAGGAATGACATGGTGGTGCTCATCACACACTCCTTTGATTATTTACAATTGCGGAGGAATGCCGCAGAGGCCGAGAGCTGCTTGAGATGTGGCGTTGGCCAGACTGACAGCAAGAGACAAATTTTTGTGAGGCTACAGTGTCCAAAAACAATCAAAAGGCTTCTTTTGGAGCTGTCAGAACAGCTGGTCACGCGCCACAAGGGTTCATTAAAGGAAGCAAGTCCTCCGGCCTTTCACCAAATGCTGCAACACAGTCGACACCGATAACTGACAGATCTCTAAATCATTTGCTTTTTTTTTTGTCTAAAATCTGTGTCTGTGTCATGTTTGTGTCACTAGATGTGGAGTAAATGGTTGATAAAATTCATGAGTGTTGTGACAGCCTTCATACAGTCTCTGAGACTCTCTTCTACAGTCATACATTCTCTAAGTACAGTCTATCTTTTCTATATAATGAACATTTTCTTGTTGTTTGAAGATCTCGGTTCCTGTGTTCCACATTTTCATGCGCAGTACATGTATTGTTTGATGTTTGATACACCAAAAGGTTTCCATCCAGAATACATGGGAGTGTCTCCATCATGACTTTGCTCTTTGGAGTCAGGAAGAATTGAAAACCTTTTCCATAGGAATTATTTGCACAGTTTGTGGCTTTTGTCCTGAATTATAAAAATATAAAACAGTATGGCGGAAGCGAGTGGGACTGTATTTGTGGAGCACATAGTTTTATAAATATGTCTATCTAAAAATCCAACATCAACATGTCTTTATAACTTTGGGTAATGCAAAGATCATGCTGTTAAAGTGAAAGTAAATATAAACCATCAAATAAGAGTAAGCAACAATATATATTTCATGCTCTTTGTTTTTAGCAACATGGTTACGGCAGAATTCTCTGTATTTTAGATTTTATTCCTTGAATGTACTTTACATATCATAACCAGACGGACATTTGGAGTCAAGCTGCATAAATCTCCTGAACACATTTTGGTCCCATCTGGTCTGGCCCCCACATTCTGTTTTAGCTGGTTGTTGTGGTCGGCGAAACTGCAGAGATCTGTTTTCAAAGACTGTCCCGTTGATCCCTGCTATTAAAGCAGACACTTAGAGTGCTATTTCAGGAGCAGGCCAAGGGGGGGCCACAATAACAGTGTTTTACCGAGAAAAATTTGGGCGAAACAAGCAGAGGTTGACTTAGTGGGGTGGATTTGGATGGATGATAATAGGAACGATATGAATTCAGGAGACGCATACCCGAGTGGATGAACAATCTCATAGGCCTTTTTTGACTCAGGAGCCATACAGAAGCACTTCAGAGAGGACCTCTGCTTGGCTACAGTTTCAGCTTTCATCCCCCCAAAAACCATGATTATTCTTTTGAATTTCACCCCATCAAAAGTGAACGCAGACCTCAAGGCACCACGGCAATCCTCCGGGTCTATGATTTGCATTTCAGGATTTATGGGAGCATGTTTGAAGATCGACACAACAAAAACTATTCCATGAAACAGGACTATTATTCCTGCTCCACAAAACAAGAAAATAATTGCATGAACTACCCGAATGATATACTGAGATATGATGAGAGACGCGAAGCAGAATGTTGGGTTGTACAGAAGGTCAAGGGCACAAAGGATGCTTTTATTTCCTGTTTAAACACTAAATGTGGTCAATCCATTGCCACTGACAAGGGTGTTAGTCACTGAGTAGTACATTAAAAATACTGATGTGCTTGGCTGATACTTTATAAGTTTGTTGAATGCAGCCCAACATGCTACATGGAACTGCTAGTAACTACAGTCCCTCCTTTCGAGCGGCAGGAGTGACTTATTGGCCTTTCTCCTGTTTGTCTTTGCCTGTCCAGGTTTGTATTGGCAATGTGGTGACTGAAGAGAAACACAATCGGGCCCAGAGTGCTGCTCTGTACCCTTCATTCATCCATCACATCAAGGGCTTTCTGAACGCAGAGCTCCTACAAGCAATCAATGCAACCGGGCTCTAGCGCCGGGTGCTGCTCAGTGTAAAAGCTGCCTCGAGGCGCAGACCATAGAGGTCACAAAGCACTTCCTATACCTTAACCTTAACCCTTGTAGTGGAAACAACGCACAGCCTTTTAAGTAATGTCAGTGCAAGATAAAACTTGCTTATTACGTTTGTAAACCTCCCTGGAGCGATTTCCTCCTTGTAGCATTCAACCAGTGATGGCACAAAAGCCCCGGTTTCCTTCATACAGCGTAGAAATGTTTTGGTACTTAGCAGAGGTGAGGAGAAGTTCAAGCAAAGATTTTCTGAGTTTATGGCAAATCCCTGCTTCATCTTTTTAAACAGACAATCTTAGAATGGTATTTGACCAAAAATATGTTGACCCGCAGATTAGCAAAAGGCGGGCATTGTGCGTCCACGGCCTGGAAGAGAAGACTATACGTGTCGTCTTTTTATTACCCAGTGTGCTGATAGGGAAACGGCGGCGGGCGGTTCGGAGAAGCAGCCCGGGACAGGCAGAGTGTTTTCCTTGGCTACAGCCAGGATGGTTGCCATAGGTGAAACGTCCCAGCATATACCGTGACACGTTGTACTCTATAATACAAATATGAAAATGTTTTAAAGGCCAAGTTTACTTAAACTGTTGCTCAGAGGTTAACTCTGATTTGAAAGACGTGCAGGGGGATATTTAGTTTACTACGATGCAAACATTTCATGTCCATACAGACACAAATGCAAAGGGACATAAACTCCCTCCAACTGCCAAAGGCTTTCACTCAGTCATGTTACCTGTTTCGTGAAAGCTTTTCAAGCCAAGTCAAACTCACATAACCACCTCCATGGAAAATTGCATTTCAAGTTGACTCCATGGCTTCATGCTCCATAAAATATCCATTTTATAGAGCAGAAAAAAAGGAATTCTCTACTGAATGAGTCACCTTTGGTATGACAAACACTCTACAAGAAGCATGGCTTGTTTTGTGTATTAGTGCGAATAAGACGATAGCAGATAAAAAGTGTAAGGTCCAGACTCAACATTCATTAATCAGGCATCTCTTCACCTCGTGGCTCCAGAACTCCTGTGTGGTGTGGCACCAGGCCACTGAGCTATAAAGAGAGATGAGATAATCTGGCAATGGTGGAGGTCCACTGTGGAGAGGGTATTGTCTCTGATGAAGCTAATAAAGTCCAGCCATGCTGTCTGATCCGTGATCCTTGGCCCGGCTCCAGATCGGACATACTGCTCCTGTCTCTTCACTTATCGTCTCCTCTCTGCCCCCTCCGAGCTGTGACAGGAGGGCTTCCAGGAGCAGCTTTGATCAGGGTCTTGCCTGTCATTCAGCATTAGTCACCCCGGGACAGGGGAGTCCTCTTTGGGCCCGGGATGGAGTGGAGAAGCGCTGAATGGAAGGACCTATGGCCGCGGAACAATCAGCTCTGTGTGGCACAGCAGACGTCTGGGTGTTAGCAGACATGCTCTGGTGTGTGCCACATGTCTCACCCCTGACACTGTCATGAACCAATCTGCACTCCCCTAACAGCTTTATCTCCCTAACATGGCCCCACACCTCTGTTAAAATGGATGTGTTGGTGAGATCATAGCTACCACTGACACTTACACACGGCCATTTAAGTATGATTTAATTGATATTTAATGAGTTTTCCACAGCAAAACTCCTGCAACTGGTGAGGGCATACATTTAGACTCATTGCATCCAGAAGGTAAAGCATACAGATTCACAGTGTTTCAGATCCAAAAAAAATTAGCTTATTTCCCATTCCATTAGGATCACTGTACTAACAAAATTCTGTCTGCTCCAGGGTTATTTGGCAGCCAAACATGACATCAGACATCCCCTGTTCAGATCTGTCATCTGTCTCTACTTCATGTCTGAGGTACAGGAGGTAGAAGGGAGTTTTATTCAGGCATACACATTTTCATAGTAGAGCCTGGAGTTCACGAGACCTATTAGATGCTTTTTTTTTTTCTTTTTCTGGAGAGTCCCTTGGTTTAGATGTTTAAAAAGGAAGATTACGGAGCCAGAAGTTAAATACAAGACATGATGCTAAGCGCTCACGGTCCATGGCCAAGGCCTTGCAAGCGGTCACGAGTGCAACGTAAGCACACACTCAGTGGTACACGCATACACTGTAACATCTGACACCGCTTCCCTGCTGCTCCCACCGTGTCAAGAGGGGAAGTCCATTCATTTTAGAAAAATGCCTTGTGAATCAGAAAGACTCTGAACCAGGACTGAGGTTTCAGATTACACAGAGACTCAACGTTAACAGCTTGTGTCCCGCCACATCCGAAACCATTCATAAATAATATTTACATCTTGAGGCTACGATAAAATGGACGGAGCCATCGATCATGAAACGACGTAGGCTGCGCCGAACCGTAAAACTGAGGTGACATGAAACTTGACGTTGATCATTTTAACCATGCGGCGTCTGAAACTTTAGCAGCCAGTGTTTTATTCGGTACAACGCGACGCATTCCTTCTTGTGGCCACTCGGCAATCACATAACCAGCAGACATGTCAGTTATCGCATCCCTTTTGGAATTTCCTGTTCCCGGGCCAAAAGTAGATCTTCACCCAGAGAACAAACACAGAACATACAGTCAGAATGTGTTGTTAAAAAGAGATGTAAAAACATAGACGTAAAAAAAAAAAAAAAAAGGGAATATGATCCAAAGAAACAGGAAGTGAACTAAAAATAAAGAGAAGAGAAAAGGCTGACAATCAGATTAAGAAAGATGGAGACGCAGATGAAAATGGGAAGGGGAGATGACAGACAATGGAAAAATGAAAATGACAAAAATACATAAATAAATAATAGATTCAGCTTAATTTACAGCATCTGTGCAGCTCCTCAACTCTATGAACGTTTGCCTTAACATGCCTCGATGCTTCACCTAATACGTCGTGGCACCAGTTTCCCGTTTTAAATTAAAAAATGCTTCCCTCTGTTTTCTAATCTGATGCCAGAATGTCAGCAATAACGCAGCGAAACCTGAATGTTCACTTTGTTTAAAAAGAGGAAGTTACCAACAAAAGACCTTGGTATTAATTGAATCTGCGTTCCTGTGAGATTGGCCACCGCTGCTCCGGGCCTTGACCTTACAGCAGGCTTTCAAAGCCCGACAATGTACATGAGTCTCACTCCCTCGCGATGTATGTTTAGTCTGTGGGCTGCCCTGCCTGTAACACCACCAGAGACAATAGATCCCAGCGGACGAAATGTGTCAGCGATTGCCAAAATCATGAAATATCAAACTGATTCAACAGAACTTGGAAGTAGAAAAACACATTTGTTTTCTTTCCAATATCAACTTTCTTGACTTTGAGTAATCAGTCGCTTACCACTACCGGGCTTTTTACTTCCCGAAACCCACCAACATGACATCACCGGAGCAACGGTCACGTCCAATTAGAGCCCAGAGCGCAACGGGAGGCCTGAACCCCTACTAATAGGAAATAGATATCGCCGTTATTACTCTGCGAGGAGGGTGAATTTATTGGGAAATATCACACACAGCATCGCTAAATGATGGCGACAGAAGCAAATTGGAGCAAGGGTCAGTCTGACAGATCCATCAAGGAAAAGGCGCCGCCGTCATATACCCAACATACATACGTATCTGCTTTCTTTAGAGAGCTGGAGCACTGGCTTTTCTTGTTTTAAGGAACCTTGAGGCTGATGGGCAAAAGTCAGCCCAACACAAACAAACCGCATGTAAATCTCAGCAGGACATCGTACTGAATGCGTGTGGGCATTTCACATTCTGGTAAAAAAAAAAACAATCACATCCCACTGAAGAAATACACATCCTCTATTCTTCTCATCTCACAACTCAAGGTAAAAAAAAATAAAGGCATAAAATTTGAAGTGAGGAGGAAGTGACAAATAAGTGGCCTTTGATTCGTTTTACAGTTAAAATACTCAGACTCGTTCGAGTGTTACGTCTCTGTTTTCTGTCAATATTATGAAACCTGCTGCAATTCCCACACCTCAAATTAAACCTCAAATTTCTCCTGAATTTTGGAGCAAAGTAAGAAAAACACAGTGCGGTCTGTGAAGAAGGGCGAACATTCCCACCTTTGTCTGACACAGTCGCCTACCAAAGGCGCAGTCGCTCAGGCCCCATTGTGAAATCCTAATAATTAAGGGATTTAGCCAATCAATCTCCCAGTGCAATTTCCTCCATCCTGGCTACAGCCCAATGGGGTTTCAGGGCAGCCTGTGGGGGTGAAGGTCACGGACCTATGGGACGTGTTCAGGAAGTAGCAGCACACAGCGCAGCCTGTAATGAATATCATGGGCGTCAGAGTAAACACAACACCACCAGTCACGGCTCAAATCACACTCTCTCTAGAATATTCTGCATTCCCAGCTAACACTGCACGCTCAGTTAGTGCAGAGCTGCTCGCTTAGCACTGTCTGTAAAATAACTAGAGGCTGTGTTGTATGAATGGATAACGTTTTTATGGCATTAGAAAAAGGAATTCATGGAGCCAATTACTTAGCGGCACCGCAATTGATAACTGCGCACAAACACACACAAGCAGCATGAACGCAGACCACAAACGATAATAAGCTATTAGATAATAGCTGAGGTATATAATAAGACATAAATGTCTCTGCTAGTGAATAATGTGGCCATTGAGAGATGGAGACATACAGAACAAAGGCCGTATGTCAGACCTGGGAGAGGACATCAATCCTGCGAGTGTTTAAACCATTTATTTTCCTTAATCACAGATCAACCTCCTGTCAAGTGGTTTGAGCCGGTTTCAGAGAAAATACTCGGTCAGTCAGGGCGATCTTAAACACAATACGTCTCTCTATACCTCGCCACTGGCTGTGAAGACAGAAGTGAACCAAAGTGGATCTGAATCTGTCACATGCCAATTAAATATAAAACAATATTCCCACAGAGGGCGCCTGTACAGGAGGTTCATTTTTCACACACAAAAGTCAATATGTCACAAGAGGTGAAATTGTGGGACGTCAAGTAGCGCTGTCGTCCAGATTTTTATCCCTGGGTAAAACAAGATGTCCCTCTGAGTTTGTGCGGCCACCTGTGAGCTCAGGAGGCTTCTATCAAAAAGCAAGGTGCCGGAGGAGAAAGAAAACCCCCAAACACAAATCTATTTATTGAGACAAATTCAGAGCAGAAAGGGAAATATTTGGTTAGCTCGGCGGCGAGCGGTCGGCGGCGTTGGAGCAGTCCACAGTTGAAGTAGGGGGGAACAGCCGGCCCTTTGTTTGGGCTCAGAATGGTGCACTCCGTGGGGTCACTGCAGGAGGCCCAACATCACAGACACAAGGACACACATATACACACACACATGATTGCATGCGCACACACACACACAAAACCATAACATTCCTGTGCTTCTATGAATGTTTTATTAACCATGTGAATGGGTCACAGAGTCACACCCCCCTAGCATAACTACAGTCTCCATAGTCACACACACACACATATAAACGCACTCCTGCGCTTTCTCACACATGTACAAAGCAGTGTGGATGACATTCACATGGTGGGATTGCTGGTCCTTCATAACCCTCCTACCTGTGTCTCCTGTTAGGTCATGCCGCTGTCTGATTCTGGTCAGGAATCCCCCGGAGCAGGCAGTCTGCGTTAGGACGTTTGGACCTGTCTTTGGACGCAAATAAGCATTAAACCTTTTTACGCAAAAGAACATATATTGTCTTAATTCACGCACCGTAGAGAGTCTGGCTCCCACTTTGGCTTTTTGTTGGTCCCGAAGGCCCCTCTGGGTAGTCTACAGACATCTCTGTCTTATTTTTCCAGCATCGTCGTAGAGATATATGGAAAGATGCTGCAAAAATCTCAACTGCGCTGAGTAGGACGCAGAGGACTGTGAGGTTCCCATGTCTCAAAACTTCAGATTGAAAACTTAAAAGCCAAAATTACTTACATGGCTAGATGCAATGAAATGTGAAGAAACTCACTGAATTGTTATGAAATTGCTAATTTTCTTTCTTTCCAAGATTCAGATAAGAAGATTACAGCATGAAAACACTTGGCTTAAACTGCCCCCGCTTTTTTTTTTACGAGCCCAAGACATTGCCAGTTAGTCCATCCCACGTACGCGCACAGCACCGCTCTATTTGAAACAACCATATCACCATCAGTCACTGAAGGATGACTGGCCAATAGTTGATGCATGCCAAATTCCTCTTGCCCCCACACAAACATCTATCAGACCCCCGCGGCTGTGTACTGGAAGCAGAAAGTCTCACCCAATACCATACAAAGGTGTTAAACTAGGAGCATTTCCAGAACCGTCGGCCCTTGCACCACACACACACACACACA
>JASGAT010396325.1:0-12557 GCA_030220025.1 Chelon auratus
AGGTAAAGCAAGACATTTTTTGAGGTGACTGTCACTCTGCTTGCTCTGTGTGTACATCTGAGCTGAATGTTTTCTATTGTGTGTGTGCGTGACTGTGCTAATCTTTTTCCTTTTCTTTTTTTAATAACCCCGGCAGCAGCCCTCGAGTCACTCTCAAAATGTCCTGCGAGAATTTTCTAGTTTGTTCTTAATATTCTGGGCATTTATCAAACACCTGGACACTTTTTTTTTTTTACCTTAAGTGACATCTTTTTTTTCGTTATTGTCACGATTTTTTTTTTTACTGTTTTAAAGTTAAAATTTTGACTTTTAATCTGAAAATCTTTACATTTTGACTCATATTTGACAATGACAATTAATGTCCATTCCACTTTTTAACATCCAAATATAAATATTTAATCCTATCATATTAATTTAGTGACTCCATAATTTAACTTTTTAACTTAATAAAGAATATATTTATTTATTTATTTATTTATTTATTTATTTATTGTTTAGTTAGTTAACCAATTAGGATATTCATTGTTTTTTTTTAATTGTTATAAATATATTTTAATAGCATACATTAATTAAATGTTCAAATACTCAATTTAAATTTTTTGATATTTCTTTTAAATAATTTTACTCTTTATTACTTGTACAGCACTGTTTCTGTTTCTAAAAACTTGCTTTGTTGTTGTCCGTTTTATATTAGGTTTTAATATATATATATTTCAGATGACATTTACATTCATGTTTTAATACATAATAATATCTTTTTTAATATATGTATTTTTTTACAGAGTTGCCGCTCCGTTGGTTTATGGTGATATTTAATAGCTACATTTATATTCAACAGATGATATATTCTACATCATATCATTAGCTTTCAGTGATTTTTACAATTTATTTGTAGTTGTGTTGACATATTTTCTGTCTTCCTGCAGTCATCTCATTGTCACCTTTGACCTTAAAGCATCATGTCTCAATCAACCAGCCAAAACTTCAGGGGGCGCTACACCGAGCCGGTAAAAACTAAAATGTTACTGTTTATTCTGAAACTACAAAAGCAATCAAATAATTAATCCATGTAGTGATTCATTTTTTTATTGAATATGAATAAAATTGAATTATCTTTAATGGTGGTCAGGTGCCGACCTCCAACTTGGAGGATTATGGGGATGATTTTCCAGAATTTGAGCTGTTTGACGACGCTGCTGGATCTGAGGCCACGCCCAGATCATACGGACCAGCAGGAGGTAAGATCAAATTCTGTCAACCTGTCAGTGAGGAGGGATCAGGACACAACAGTTTCGCTATTTGCTCATCTGTGCAGGTCTGACTGTGCACAACATTGACATGTGTCAGCACATCAACAAACCGAGGCATTACACCACTGACTACGACACCCCAAACCTGGTGGTCCGTCGAGGTCAGGAGTTTGTGGTGCAGGTCACCTTCAACCGCCCGCTGAGTACAGGGGACGACTTCCAGCTTGAGTTCCTGATTGGTGGGTTCCTTTTTGTGTTTTTTTCTTTTTTACTTTTTGTTCTTGTATATTTACTTTACTTTACCAATCAGCTATAACATTATGACCACTGACAGGTGAAATGAATAGCATTGATCATCTTGTGACAATTCAATGTTCTGCTGGGAAACATTTGGACCTGGCATTCATGTGGATGTTACTTAGACATGTAGCACCCACCTAGACCAGACCAGGCACTCCCACCCCATAGCAATGACACTCCTTGATAGCAGCAGCCATCCCCAGCAGGATGCAGCCTGACACAGACACACACACAAAAATGCTTTAGGAACAACTAAAAACAACATGAAGAACAGCACAAGGTGTTGACCTGGCCTCCAAATTCACTAGATCCCAAACTGATCAACTATCTGTGGGATGATCCACAAAGCCCCCTCCCCTCAACCCATAGGACCCAAAGGCCCCCACTAACAACATTCTGTTGCCAGACACCACAGGACACCCTCAGAAGACCCTTGTTCATTCTCTGATGAGTCACTACTGCTTTGGAGTTACAAGGGAGACCTACATACTATTAAGCAGGAGGTCATAATGTTATTCCTGGTCAGAGTAAGTAAAAGTAATCAGAATACTTCTTCATTTAATTATTACATTCACACCCGGTAAACAAACTTACGCGAGTTGGAGGGTTAGAGTTGTCAAAAACAGTTTCCTTAACTAGCTTAACCAGCTCCTTAACTAATTAGCTGATGAAGAGACACTCATTAAATGTCTCCATCTGAACAATTGACGACTGTCAGTTCATTAAGCAGCTTCACATTCATTTGGCTGGTTAATTAGTACACACATTCCCCATGGCCCAATCATTAGCAAACACACATACACCAACTACTGTTTCTATCTTCGTGAGGACCTTCAACTGACATGATGTGTCCCAAAACCCCTAACCCTAACATTTACCTTAATCATAGAATAAATGTAACCTTTACTGTTAAACCAAGTCTGAACATGTTTTAATCCTTTAAAGAGTCAAAAAGACTAACATGGCCCATAATGTTAGTATCCCACAGCTGAATAAAAAGAACATGTACACACACTTAAACAGCTGTTCATTCTGACAGATGTTCACACATATCTGGTCTCAGAACAACAAATGACAAATAAAGCATGACATTTTCTGATCATATCCAGTTTTTTTATTAGGGGTCCATGCAAACGAAGTTGCAGGATTAGTTCATCCTCCTTCATACCCTTCCCCCTCTAACTCCTTCTCCACCCTCTCGACCATCTTTTTCAGCACTCTTTTCCTATAATCATTTGGGTTCTTCTTCATGTCCTTGTTTTGTCTTTTCTTACTAAACCTCCTCTTCCAGGCTCCAACCCTTCAGCCAATAAGGGCTCCCTGGTGGTGGTGACCTTTGGCGCTCGTCATGGGGGTCCGTGGTTGGGCCAGATTCTGGAGATGCAGGGACAGACTGTGTTGCTCAACGTCACTCCGACCGCCAATGCCATTGTGGGCAAGTTCCGGACGTACGTAGCCATCGCGGCGGGTGATGGTATGCAGCGGACCAAAAGGGACCCCCAGACCGACTTATACATACTGTTCAACGCCTGGTGTCCAGGTACAAACCAATTTAGTGAACCTCTGAGAGATGTAAAGAGCTGCAGTCAATAATTTAGAGCTATCTATAACTATCTATAATCTATAAATTACATTTTTTAATTAACACAACTTAATCTTTCGAATATGTGTGCTAACCCTCAAAATATTGTTACTACTACTACTTCAGACTACTTCATTGATTTTTAAAAAATGAGAATCTAAATACAGGACAGATTTTAAATTCCAAAAATGCGGTGAATTTGTGTAATTTGGAACCTCTGGAAAGTAAAGTATAGAAAAGAAATATTTTGAAATAGTAGTAACAGACAGTAGTTGATTAAATGTACTATGTACGGTATACTATATGAACTAGCACAAACAACTGAGCCGACTGAAATACACATTTTCTCTCATGGAAGTGTTCACTAGATTTAACAGAAAATATGTTTTCTGTTGCAGCTGGTTTTAGGTGGAAACTACAATTAAGTATTTAGGAGCTAAAGAACCAGATGTTTCCCTCAGAAAGTGGTGGAGTCCAAAAAAAGAGCGTCAATGTTAGATTTAGAGGAAACAGGTGGACAAAATAAGAACAGCCGGATGTGGAAGATAGTAATCTTCAAAGGTGACATGTTAGGGCTGCGGTCACAATGTGTTCCCCAAAGTAAATGAAATGTTTCTTTTTGTCTGCAGAGGACCCTGTGTTTCTTCCTAACGAAGCCGAGCGGAGAGAGTACGTTCTGAATGACATCGGCGTGATCTTCCAGGGATCAGTTGGAGCTGTGTCGCATCGTGGCTGGATGTACGGACAGGTACAGCCCAATACTTAAACACACACATCACACGCATGTCGTAATGTATGTCACTGTTAATGTGTTATCTCCTCGCAGTTTGAGAAAGGTGTGTTGGATGCTTGTATCCACATCCTGGATTCATCTCGGATGCCAATCTATGACCGAGGCAATGCCATCAAACTGGTCAGGAAGGGATCGGCTATGGTGAGAATGATGATTCTCTTGATTAACTTCAAGGGTCATATTAATGAGCTAATCTTCTAAACAGAGACACTTACACATTCTTTTGATTTTAACATATATTAAAATTTTACCAAAATGAAAACATTTTATGGTTAAGTTAGCTTGTTCCACCAGTCCAGTGTTGTGGTTTCCTGACATCAGCTGACCTCTATCCTCGCCCTTCCCTCAGATCAATTCTCAGGATGATAATGGCGTATTGGTGGGGAACTGGAGTGATGACTTCTCCATGGGCAAAGCCCCGACATCTTGGACGGGCAGCGTTACAATACTGCTGCAGTACGCCAGCACTGGCGTCCCAGTCTCTTTTGCCCAGTGCTGGGTATTTGCGGGAGTCTTCAACACCTGTAAGACCCAAAACAACCACAAACAGATGTAACGTCACCGAAGACTCATGCAATGTATAAAAATTGAACTACAGTCTTCTGCAGTGAGAAAGGTGTACAAAAACTTTAAGTGGGGCTTCATTACCTTCTGTATACTTATACTATATGTGTAATTCTTTAGATGATCAATATGGTTTTTGGTGGGGAAAAAATGAGACAATACCTGAGTCAACCATATGTTCTAAATTGAAAAGAGTGTTTCATATCCCCGCAGTCCTGCGATGTCTCGGCCTCCCGGCGAGGGTCATCACCAACTTCAGTTCAGCTCATGACAACACTGGGAACCTTAAGACCGACCTCATCTTCAAGGCCGATGGCACACCGGACAGACGCAACACCAGAGACTCCATCTGGTCGGTCCAAACACCTGTTCACATAAATTAAAAACTGAAAAATGTGAAGTTAAAAAATGAGAAACTAAATACTGGACAGAATTTAAATATTCAAAAAACGTGGTGAATTTGTGTATTTTTTTTCTGATTAGAGCCTAAACATTTATTTTCATATAATTTTTTAATTTGTCCTGATTTATTTCACTTATTTTTTTAATATAGCTGTTACTATTAAAATACTAGGAATTATATTAAAAAAACAAACATTTATTTATTGTTGTTGTCATAATTTTACTTTATTATCTTTTGTTTCCGTTGTCTCTTGAGAGATTTGAAATGATCACTTTCTGCCTCTCTGCAGGAACTACCACTGCTGGAACGAGGTGTTCATGGTACGTCCTGACCTGCCGTCAGGCCTCGGGGGTTGGCAGGTGGTGGACTCTACCCCTCAGGAGACCAGTGATGGTAGGACAGACGGACACAGAGACAGATGGAGACCAATAAGTAGGAGGATGTATGATTAACACATCTCTGTGTTTATTTTAAAGGACATTACCGCTGTGGTCCAGCCTCCGTCGCTGCAATCAAGGAAGGCCTGCTGTGTCACCCATTTGACTCTGGATTCGTCTTCGCTGAGGTTAGCAAGAACAGGACCGATGCTCCTGGTGTCTGAGTTGTACTTTTCTCTTCTTCAACTCTGTATAATCCCATTGGGACAGACTTTGTCTCCAGAGTGATAGCGTATGCTGATGTGTTCTACAGGTGAACAGTGACGTGGTCTTCCTGAAGAGGGACAAGTACGGGACACTGAGTCCATACAGGGTGGACAAGACTCACGTTGGACAGGCCATTTACACCAAAGCTGTGGGTGGCATGTCATATATTGACATCACAAACACTTACAAGTACCCTGAAGGTAGCACACACGATCTGAACTAATAAAACAAACACAGTAAAAAAAAAAACAGATCAGAGGCCTAACAGCCCTGGACTGATCTGTGTTTGCAGGGAGTGAGGCTGACAACAGGGTAATGGCTCGGGCAGAGGAATATGGCTGTGAGAGGGATCACTCTGAACTCCCCGATGGCCAGCTGTCTGTTGACATCACTGCTGAACAGGTAACACATCTGTTTGCACATCTTTTTATTATTTAATAATAATAATAATAATAATAATAATGTTATTATTGAAGACAAATGCACAGAAAGATGTATTGAACAGCAACAAGACAAGAACATCTACAAAACACGTGTGTGTGTGTTGAGTCGAGAAGGAAGTATATGCATCTAGAGAGAGAAACAGAGAGTTACGTTAACTGGTGATTCTAAAAATTGGCCATAGGTGTGCATGAGAGTGTGAATGGTTGTCTGTCTCTATGTGTTAGCCCTGTGATAGACTGGCGACCTGTCCAGGGTGTACCCCGCCTCTCGCCCGATGACAGCTGGGATAGGCTCCAGCAGACCCCGCGACCCTTAACAGGAATAAGCGGGTACAGAAGATGAATGAATGAATGAAATACAGTTTATTTTTCATAATTTTCAATTTGAAAGAAATGAAACAAACAATTTTTTTTAAAAAAATGAAACAAGTGTAGGGCGGCACAGTGGTGTGATGGTTAGCACTGATGCCTCACAGCAAGAAGGTTTCGGGTTCAAATCCAGTTTCTGTGTGGAGTCTGCATGTTCTCCCTGTGTATGTGTGGGTTCTCTCCGGGTACTCCAGCTTCCTCCCACCGTCCAGAGACATGCTTGTTAGATTGATTGGTGATTCTAAATTGGCTGTAGGTGTGCATGTGAGTGTGAATGGTTGTCTGTCTCTCTGTGTTAGCCCTGCGATAGACTGGAGACCTGTCCAGGGTGGGGATAGGCTCCTAACCCTAACCCTCCAGCTCAGCGGTTCACAGTTTGACCTGATGGTGTCAGTGTTGTCTCACTCTTCCAATGCTTGCTTGACATGGAGATAAGAAGGTTTAGTACAGAACAACATTTTCTATAACACTGGAGGATTTCAATGACAACAGGAAGTGTTGATGAAGACGAACCTGTGTTTGATGATGAGGAGTTCGATTTGTGCCACATGTGTGAAGCTTAAAAATAACTAATGTTCAAAATATGTCCAACTCTGTCCGTCTCCAGTGCCACCTGGGCCATGACGTGAACCTGGTGGTAGCTTTCCACAACCAAGGTGAATACACCAGAACTGCCAACGCTCACCTGGATGGATCGGTCAGCTTTTACACCGGAGTCACAGCCAGTCATTTCAAAGACCAGGACTTCACTGTGGAAGTGCCTCCACACCAGAGTGAGCAAACCTGAGAAACCTGTGTATTTGTGCATTTGAGAAATGAGCACTGTCTTACTTACAGTTAGTCTTTGTTTATGTGCTGCAGAAAACAGTGTGATGTTTAAGGTCACAGCTCAGGAGTACATGCCTCACCTGCATTCTCAGCTCAGTCTCACCTTTGTCGTGACTGGAAAGTCAGGCGACCAATCATTGTCCGCCATCAAGGTGATCAACCTACTGACCCCAGAGCTCAATGTGATGGTAAAACACACACCCAGAAACACACGTACATAGTGTACATCAAAATAATCCTAAAGAACGTTCATGAAGTTCATATGATTCCTTCCTCTTCTTCCAGGTGAGCGGCCGGCCTCATGTAAACCAGCAGATGTTTGCGACTGTTACCTTCACAAACCCCTTCAGCTTCCCTCTGCACAACGTTTTCTTGTTCATAGAAGGAGCTGGACTCATGAACCTCAGGCATCACTTCTTCAGGTGGACATGCCTCTGATAACCTGCTGACAGACAGCAGCCTGTTCTGTATGTTTAACACCTCTCTTTGTGTGTGTTTCAGTGTCATTGAGGCACAAGCTTCAGTCTCCTGGCAAGAGATGTTCACCCCTCGGCTGCAAGGGCCCCGACGCCTCCTAGCAGTCCTGGACTGCAGCGACCTGCGCCAGGTAAATGCCACAGCCTGTTGTCTAAACTGCCAGGACCGGCTACCTAGTTTCCTACCACTTTCAAATAAAAAAAATAAATAAATAACAAGAAATCCAAGAAATCAAAAGTTGAGTCAAATAAACTTTAGAAAATTAAAATAGTTTAAAGCTCTTCAAAATTCAGATATGTCACTCTACCTTCTTTTGCTTTCATTTTGGTTTACCATAACTACTAAACTGTCAAAACATAAGAACACACAAACTGCATGTGTACAATTAGCATGCTAATGTGTCTGCTAACACGCACTTACACAAATATTATTCGTATCATATATTATATATATGCTATCTACAACATACAACCCAACACGCTAATATTTAAAAAAAATGTTGGGCCTGGGTACTAAGGCACTCAATATTGGGGTTTGGCTATCATGAATAATTAATAATTATCAAAAATAATTATTTATTATTAAATAATTGGATCTGAATTACTTGATCACCTCAAGGCACCACCGTTCTAGGAAGGGAAAAGATAGCCAATCAAATCAGTCTCATAAATTATACTAAATTGTCAATTTGGATTTCTGATTAATAATTAACTTAATAACTATAACCAAAATCACCACATTAACAACTAGTTAAAGTTGAAGGAATGTGGAGTTCTTGACAGTGTAGAGGTTGGCAATAACTTTTGTGCAATATTAAACAGACAGGTGTGTTTAAAAGACATTTATTAACAAGAATAAAAGTAAACATACAATCTAACTACAGTGTACTCAATACAGAGGTGTGGCAGCTGGGGGTCTCCACGTGGAGTTGGAGGGAGAGTAGGAGAGAGAACACAGGCCAAACAGCGCATTTTATATAACCTGATGACCTCAGAGGTCACATGCCACTGTCAGCAAGTGAACTACTGGGTCACTTTTCACACCTGGAGGATTGTGGGACTTGGGGTTTCCAGGGCTTCCCTTTGTTTCCAAGACATGTGGTCAACTTGGTTATGCATGGTGAGCTTCCATAGCTCACCACCAGGTTCATGTCCCAACATAAATATATATTTAACGTGAGTACTGAGATGCTAACTGCAACTTCCTATACTATAATGCTAAGATGAACTCACTACTAAACTACTAATCCGTCTAGAACACAGGAAAAGAAAAAAATCCATAGAAATAGCATGCTTAAGTGTTTGCTGACATATCTAGCATTATTTGACAACATCTCACAGTTGTGGTGTTAGCCCATTCATTAAATAGTGTTAAATTATTATTACCACCTAATAAGCTATCAAACAAGCACAAATCATAAGGTAACTATGTGATGCATATAAGCATTAGCATGCTAAGATTACGGTAATAAACATGCATGGTAATTGTAGTCATGTCACAAAGATACCATGAAAATTAAAGTAATTGAAGTATCTGTGATCAGCATGCAAACACATACTTATGTAAAGTAAAAAAGGATGTTAGCATGCTAGCGCTTTAAAGAGGTTACCATTCAGATCAAAATTGTTTAATTTGCATGTTGCTCAGTTTCTTGTTCTTTTTTTCCAGGTGTATGGATATGTTGATGTCCTTATTTCAGCCTGAAGGCATTGATTGGCAGCACTGTGATCCCACCCCCCATATCTTCCACCAATCAGGACAGCTTCTGGCTTGAGAGGGTGGAGCCAGCAACAAACAACAAGCACAAATTACTTGTTTGAAGATTTTCTTTTCTTTGTTAAATTCATTTAAGTGCAAAAATCCACACTTTTTCATATTTTTTATTTCCGCAGACACAGAGGTTTGTCTTCCATTTTAAAATCTGGCTTTATTTTATATTTGGTAACACTGAACAGTGCAGAATCTGTTTTTTAAACTATTAATATACACACAAAAAATAATAAATACAATTATAGAAATACAATTTGTTAATTTATATTAAAACCTAGTTTTGCTACTTGTTTTCATTTTTGACCATGTACATAAAATAAAAAGTCACCAGTTTCTTAGAAACTTGTTTTAAACTTTTAAAATGTTTTAAAGGACCAGTTTACTTCCAACAGTTTTAAGAAATCAGAATTTAAAGTGAGTCAAAGACGACTCATCATGATTTCATTTGCTGAATCAACTTTTTGTGAATGAAACAACATTCACCTTAATACCTTAAACTTGAAAAACTGTGTTTTCTTGAAAGTTTTCACAGTCTGATGTAGCTTTTCTGACTAAATCAGAAAAGAGTGAGTTTACAGCGCTCATTTGTCAGATGTCTACTCTGATTGAATGAGGTGAGTATTAATGAATCCCTTTTAATCAATAAACTCCCCTGATAGTCAGACACCTCATGACTGCATCCTTTACTTCAGCCATTTATTTTTTCTGAATGAAAACATGATTTTTTTCCTTCGCTATAATACTTTGTAATAATAATCTGCTCTATTACCAATGAACAATAAAAGCATATTAAAAACCACTTAATGTGCCACTGTTCATTAAGATCTTTGTCAAAGTTTTTTTTTTCTTTTTTTAAATGGTGGAAATTAATTTTATATTTTTAACGACAGACTGTTAAAACAATATAAAATAAATTACAACAAAAATTATTTTTAGGGCACTATATCATATGGTTGCACCTAAGAAACCCAAATAAAATAAAAAGTAATCAAGCAATATCAACGTGACATGCACCGCTCCAACCATGCCATGTTACAGACCAAGAAGAGAGACCCCCAGTGTACAGGCCAAATCCATCTACTTTACTGATAGTTGCCGTTTCCTCTCTCGAAAGCACTCAGTAACATGGACATCTTGTCTTTGAACAGTCATTATTCTTAATGTTTTTATTTTCTTGCACACTAATTCAGTTTGAAAAACTGTTAAATGGGGAAATGGATGTTGTTGCCCTGCTCCCAACTACTTGAAAGCAAACTAAAGTTCAGTCAAAATACAGTATTAGGCAGGTGGTCATAATGTTATGCCTCACTGGTGTATTTGTGAATATTTGAAACTATATTTTAAGCACTTATTGTGAGGACAGATTAGACTCTCTGTAAGTGTGACAGGTTAAAAGACAAGTATGTGTGACAAGTTAAAAATGTGTGTGTATGATCACCAGTTTTGTCTTTCCTTTTGACTCATCATATGATGAGTCAAAAGGAAAGAACAGTAAATTCATGGCAGCAATAGGGGCAAACAATGTACGACCAGTAAAAAAAACTGCTGAAAATATTAAGAAAAGGCTAAACTTATATTCTGTTTACTGTGAATTTCTGCGTGTGGCAAATGAAAAAACATGATAATGTTAAGGTTTCTACCATACAACCATTTCTTCCCATTTTCCAGGGGCATAACATGTGGAGCCATGTTATTCCCCCGGGTGGCTGTGGCTCAGTATGCAGAGCGGGTTGTCCATGAACCGGAGGGTTAGTGATCCCCGGAATGTGCCACATGCCTTGAGCAAGACGCTGAATCCCCAGGCACAGGTGTGTGAATGTGTGTGCACTTGTGTGAGCGAATGGGTAGAACCATCATGAACCATTTACCATGAAGAATGACTCTCTGGAGACCACTGTTAAGGACAATCTGGTAGATTAATGCAAAAAAAAAAAAAAAAAGATATGAAAGATATGAATGAAAAACTTGATGATGGTGAAGTTAGGAACTGTGATGATTGTTGATGGGAGATCAGAAGCTGATATACAGAAGCTGTTATAGAGACAACTCAGCTGCTGTGGTGAGGTCTGTGTTAAAGCTGAGTCCTAAACAGCAGCCAAACACAGGCCCAAACATCCCAAAAAAGCAGGATTCAGAGTCAGAGTGAGGATTTCAAACTGCAGCTGATGGAACGACTGAAGGATGTGATTCAGAGCCAGTATAGACAGTATGCAGCTTTGAAAGAATAATTGTTCCTGATCAAATTACACTTTGTTTAAGAATCATCAACTATTTTATCTTGTAGATGTAACAAGGGTTATGCATACAATTATGTAATTACACAAAATATATTTTTTTTGTTTACATATCTGATCATGAGCTACTCCTCCTCAGGTGGATCCTTAATTAGCCTGTGTTCCCGCGTTCCTTTTTCGGGGAACCCCATGTTCTTACAAAGGCCTTTGTCCCGCCAAAACTCTCAATCTTGCCTTTGTGCTCTGTGGGAGAGGTGAGCAGCTTTCCTCTTTCCATTTTCTTTTGTGTTTTATTGGGCCTCATTTCATGGGTTAATATAAATATATCTATCCGTCCACATTTTAGGGACTCGCTTGAGAGAGGTCAAGCGGATCATTTATTGGTTTTGTTTCATTTTTGTCATCAGGTATATTTCCACGTTGAATATTTTTTATGCTAGCACCCTTGCCTTTGTGCTCGGTCGTCAGATAATGAAGATGCTTAAAAGAGCGTATGGTCTCCTCCCTCCTTCTCAAAAATAAAAACACAATGCAGAAGAATTACACTGGTTAAACTGAGATTGAACACAGAATGTATGAATGGAAGGGGAGTAATGGTACACACAAGTCACGGTTCGGTACAGAGGCGTGACTAGGTTTTCAGTCAAGGTGCACCATATAAGACTTATTTAACTTGAGCTTTTATTTGAGAGTAATAATTAAAAAGTGGAGAAAGCCAAGTTATATAAACACAAACACATATATACATATGTGTGTAAACCAGATTAGCCTGACCCAAAAATTACTTTAATTCAAGTAAGTAAGTAATATTTTTCAGGGCTTGAAATTACAACCATTTTAGTCACATATGTGCCCAAAATGTAATCTGTGTATTTGGGAGCAAACAATTATTGTGGGGTC
>JASGAT010396327.1:0-14708 GCA_030220025.1 Chelon auratus
TCTGTCTGTCTGTCTGTCTGTCTGAATAGCTTGTGACAGTTGGCTCCTTTTTCTATTTTTCGTTATTCAGGTGCTGCACAGGACGCGCATTTAAATCAATAAACATTAGACCATCATGCAGAAAAAAAAAATCACAGGTGATAGATTGTGGGAAAAAGGGAGGCAGCCGTTACTGAAACAACAGCGCTGTCACGGTGCTCATTCTCAGCCAACGCTCTCATCTCTGGCTTCAATGTAACTGTCTTCTTTTGGAGGGAAAGAGGGAGAGTGAAATAGGCCCATCACAAAAGTCTGCAGCTCTCTTTTATTGCAGCCATAATGACTGGCAAAGGAAAGAATGAATTCAGGTGTTGCCCGGTAATATATTGGAAGTGCCCATGGCTTTATATTAATGAGGTTTATTTATGCGTAGGTGGGAACTGTGCGAGGTAAACAAGAGGAGTGGTGGTTTCGAGGTTGGCATGGAGGGAGGATGAGGGGCTGTAGGGCGTAATATCAGGACTTTCATCTCTCAGTTTCGCAGGCTCGCTCTTAGCTTGTTTCCGCCATTGTTGACCTAATAAACTTCAGGGCAACTTTATTTTGTCTGATTTAAAGGTCAATTAATATTTGAACATACACACACATTCACACAAAGACAAAAAGCATTAAAAAAGAAGGAAATCCCGCATTATACAAACCAAAACTGGCATATCACTGTATCATTTATCAATAGGTACCATCAGTCATCTTATATTTGAATGATTACTCTGATATTATTGGTAAATTCCCCAATTTAATTTGTGAAATGTCATCAATGTGTGATTTAAAGTCCTTGTTAATGTGGTTTTGAGTAATTAGCATTAATAATTAGCATTTATCTGTAACATTTAGTTACCCCGTGGAACTTCAGCAGCTCCTTTCTAGCAAAAAGACTAAATACAAATTACACAAACACTGACAATTCATATGTTAAGCTTATTTTAGAGGTGTGTATCCCTTCTTGCCGCGGACCTTACGCTGCAGCTCACAGTGTAGCTTGACATGCACCTCCCCCGACCGAAGCAGGTGTAATTGGTCCGAAATGGATTTCCTTGGTCACATGTCTCAGCGCTTGGACAAGCACAGAGTATTTAGTGATTTTAGTGAAAGTAACTTATCCATATTTATTAACCTCAGGCCCAACATGAGCAGCTCAGCTTCATTTTGTAAAGTACACAGAGAAAAATCAACACAGTCTCGGATTTTAGTGGCTTAATCACAGAACAGTTCCGACACACTGGCACAAAATGTTTTCACTGGCGTAGCCCTTTACGGCGTAGGCTCCGCGTAGACCCATTGCAGGAGTGTAAACACAGCTTTAGCCAAATACAGTTCTACAAAATCTTCTCTTGTTTCAGCGCTCCCCAAAAAGAGAAAAGCTCCACCGTCCTTTCTTAGACTGTAATCTTTCCTTTGAACTCACAGTTCCTTTTGATCTGGGGCATCAACATCTTGCCTAGATTATATTTCATTCTTCCGTCAATCCAGAGACTGTGAAGTCATAGAACCCAAGTTACATTCGTAACTCTCATTCCTCCCCCATATCATTATCTGTAGGCTACTCTTTCTCTGTCCCTACGGTTGCTCCCCTCTTTAAGCCTTGACAAACAGTGATTTCAGGTTGGTGTAAAAAGCATCACTATTGTTGGTCAGACAACACAACAGGCAGATTTGTTTCCTGCTGATTAGCTCGAGCCGAGTCGTCTTGAAGTGTTAATGGATATGTAAAAGCCGACATTATAATTTTAAGGATTTGTGACCAAAGAATTAATAGTCACGATTAAAAAAACAAGAGAGAAAATGTGTATTTTCATTTTCCATCCACCTGCGTCTTCTTCTGTTCGCTGCCTTGTTGTGTACAGCGTTTCCCTACAGTCACGGTTTCCCATCTGACAACCCCCAGAGAAGATGAGTGGCTATGTTATAGTCATTTTCCTGCAAATATAGACCTGCGGGCACATGAATACAACTAGCCTTCCAACTATTTTGGGAACATGTGGTTGTAGCTTTGATCTCAGCTGTCCCTTTTACTCGGAAAGCAGTATTTTCCCCCCACTCCATTTTGGTCTGTTGAGGCCACTTATGGAGGAGAAAGTAAAAGAAATGAAAGTGAAAGAGTGATACCTCTTCCTGTTCTGTGATGCGGGCCCAGTGCTTGCTGAGCGATTGTTGAACACCGGTGCACAAAAAGAATTGCTTATTTTTGCAGACGTATAATCTCACATGGCTTCCTAAAAAAATGGAGAAGTGTCAAAAGTGTTTAACAAATATCCTAAAACATTTCAACGTAGCTGCTTTGTGCGACATTCACTTATTCAAATGAATGAGAAGAATAACAACAAAGTGGCTTGATTAAAAAAAAAATACATGATACATTGGCAGTAGCTGTTTTTGGAGTGCTATGTTTTCACTTCAGAAGAAAACCTTCACTTCATTATCTGTGTCAGAACAAACTATTCGAGAGAGAGTGTGCATTAGACTGAAAAATAAGAACATTTAGGCAGCTTGAAAGTCAGTTTATATTCCTTTTGGCGGGGACCAGTTCATCATTATTAAAGACGCAGAGGCTTCACTGAATAACTAAGCCCTGAGAAGAAGAATTCCAAGATTATATTTCACTGAAAGTCCAAGCATGGGTCGATCGACTCAGGCATGTAGGGAACATTAAATGGACTTGAGGAAAGGTGAATGTAACTCGATGACAGATTCACAGGCGGGAGGCAAGATGCTCTCGAACCCTGGCGTAAGATAATGTGCATAATCCACTGCAGGGATGTTAAGTGCACTCATTTCACACTCCATTTCACACAACGCTGCCCTAGGAAGAATCTGTGTGTGTGATGACTCAGGAAATACACAACATCACTCCTCTGCTCCTTTCTGTTGTTGTTTCTTCTCCATATTGTTAATAATTTGGAAACCGCACTATTTTCGAATTAAGGACACGCCGGGAATATAACGAGGGCCAAATCCACGCCATGCGCGTAACTCACACGTGTCAGAGTTTGGTTGCAAATCGCTTCAAAAGATGCATTAGCGGCATTAAAATGCTATTCCAATGTGTACTTTTCACCTGTTACTTTTATTCTAAATTTACCACCTAACACGCACAATTGAAATTGTAAACTCTCAAGAGATACTAATGGCTGGGTATATGTGATATCCCGTTACAAGGACAAACGTTTAATTTGCATCCATCAGCCTAAGAATGGAAAATCTTCCCACTGAGTAGAAATGGTCCATTACAGCTGAATAAAGTGTTTTTATGAACTCCGATCATGTGTGCATTTCCATAAACGTCATAGGCATGCATCGGTTTGAAAACATCTATACACAAGATACTGTAAATCTGCGTGGGGACAAGAATGTGGTCCACTAATTGTAATTCCTTTCCTGATAAATATGAAAACGCTGCTCGTGTTTCTAAGTCCACTGAGAGGGAGAATGCTGTGCGTGTGCGCATGCTTGTATGTAAATGCAACATGAGGGAACAAATTAGTGTAAGGGTATATGGACTTAGATATCTACATGCCTATTTTCTTTCAGATTAAGCTATGTGGTATTTATGTTATAGGGAGAAAACAGGGCCTGCTGTCTGTGTGTATAGTGTAGCCATGTTTCTTATTCCCCTAGTCTTTACTATAGAATTGTTTGGAAAACCTCCCCACTGAGCAGATGGCGTCTGCCGGGAGGAGAATGTAGCTGGAACCTGGGCACACTGCACACACATTTCCCCATTTCCAGCGAAAGCCTTTGTAAAAAGGGAACAACAGAGGCCTATTGGGAATTTAACCATGGGTCTCTTTTTGGAAACGCTGCACACGTTTGTTTATCGCAGTCCTCGCTCTTGGATCCGTGCAGCAGCTACAGTAAAAGCTGTGGATCCTTGAGAGTCTGTGTGCAGACGGGAGAACAGGATCCAGCTCCTGGAATGATTTCAGTCGCTTGGATAATCGTGCTTTCCGTCAAGTGAATGTGACGTGTTCATTATTTGACCCCTTCTTCGAACAGAGTTGAATGTAAAGAAGCACCAATCTTCTCAGAGCACGCCGGCGTACAGTATGCTTGCGAGCCCTCGTGTATTATTAAGCAGAGAACGAGGCAATGCTACAGTATCTCCTCGCTGCTGCTTACTCTCTAGCCCATGACATATTAAAGAGAAGTTAGCAGCAGGCAAACCAGGGGTCTTACGCTGAGTCTGCACTTGCTAAACTAACTCTGAGGACGAGATAAGCCAGGCAAGCTCGGAAAAGTAAATCTAACGCTGTTTGAATAAGCCCTCCACCTCTCTGCCAGCTACAATCTACACGCAGAGTATTCCCTCCAATCTCTCTCTGGGGGAGATTTCTTAAGAGCGCTTTGTTGCTAGATCCAGGTAGGCTATCAGTCACTGCAGTTGTAAAGAACATGGCAACAAGAATAACCCAACACAAGACATAAAATCTATCTTGTGGGATCGCAGAGGCTGAATTAAAATCTCTCTTTTGCTGAGTCACACTTTTTAGATAATTACCCTCGGATATGAAGAACATTTCCCCCCTTGGCTGTAAGTTCAGAGGGAATGCAGACAGTGGCATATTTGGCTGTTATCACGGCAACCCCCCACCACGAACTGGAGCTATGAGAGTAATACAGCACAAAGCTAATCTCTGGCCCACAAAAAGGCCCGAGGGAGAAGCCCAAAATGGAAGCAGAATTAAAACAACGGTTTGTTTGTGTGTGTGTGTGTCAGGTAGGGCTCATGAACCTTGACGCTACCTCAGGTCTTTTATTATATTCCAACAAGCAAACATTGCACATGCAAATTAAGCGTAATACATATCCCCGTCAACACAACAATGGCCTTGGAGTAACAACCATGCATAACTAAGTAACCTATTAAAGTTTGCTCTGGGGTGCACAGTCTCACATCAGCAGTTCTACTACTGTCTCCAATCTTACTTCCACTGCCAGGAGGCTGCACGTCTGCACAGCACAGTGACTGACAATCGATGGCTCACACGCCGTTTACCCCCAACACTCCCACCCACCCCAATACACTCTCGCAAAACACCACCCAGCCAGGGTGCTCCCCCTTGCGTGACTCAACTTGTTCCCGGACTGAGAGGGAGACACGAAGAGAGAAGTGGGAATGAGATAAATCTGGGGGGAGCTGGGAGTGATGAAGCGGTTCTTTGAATCCTGTTGTTTCCTTTCAAAGTCAAACTGGATTGACTTGCATTGAAGGAGAGATTTAGTCTATCCGCGGCACCGTCTAATCTGCGTTTTGAGAGCCGTAGCCATATTTATATTAAAAACCCTGCAGCTCCTGCAGTTTCGATATTGAGTCATTCTTTTATCATATTTGGTCAGACTTCAGGCGCCTCTGCAGCGCAGCGAGGCACAGAGCTCCGCACAAAACGCTGCGCCTTAACGCGTAAAAAAAAAAAAAAAAAAACAATCAATGTACTCACGGTCCAGGGCGTTGCACTCATTTTTTTTTATTTATATACGAAATACATGTATTCACTTTCTAAAACTGTCATAAGACTGCGAATCATGAATTCGTGCAAGTATTGAACAGCTTGAGAAATGTTTCGCGAACCAACACGGATCCTAATTTTCAGTATCTTTTCAACGCCCTGCCTTGAATACTTGAGAAGAATTAAGTCACGACGTTTATCTAAACATTTGATTGCCTTAGCAGACACATTTTTTGCAGCATTGTGTTTCTGTACTTACCCCCTTCCTCCTTTCCACGAAGAATCCTTTTTTTTTTTTTTATAAGAAGTGACCCATATCCAAGGCAAAATCGCATGTCGTTGGGTGTATCAATATGTGACGGGAGGATTTCCCGGGAATTTCTGGCTGACGGATAAAACCTCTAAAGACTGTTTCTGAATAGTATCCAGCAGGAATCTATACGCGTTTCAAAGCTGCGTCGATCTCCCAAAATCATTTCGAGCGCTGTCCACGGAAAAGTGGTGCTGAAAGTCTCAAGTCCCAACTTTAGGCTGTGTGCGAATGGGGAATGAACGGCACGTCCAGTGGAGCCACTGAGAAAGACACCTCGCTGCGAAAAGAGGATGAGATTTGTACGGGATAACAAAGCGGAGAAGCGCACATCCCACACCCGAGGCGAGAGCACTTTCCAACTGATAGACGGAAGACCGTACGCGCCCCGTGCGCTGGATGTGATTGATGTTTAACGCATCGCAGCACACCGCCTTTATCAGGAAAGAAATGCACCATCGGGGATAGGTGTGAATGTCCGATTACAGCGTGTAATACCACCCAGCTCTTTGGCCGTGCGTACAGCCGGAGCGTGACATGCAGGCTTTGCTCCAGTGTGTTACATTTTAACGTTGATTTTAGGAGCCTGCTGCCGTGCCTCTCTCAGCAGACTTCAGTGTTTCCCTTTCTCTGCGAAGTCACACACACACAAAAACAACAACAACACACTGTCTGTTTCTGAGAGTCACTGACAATTACATTTACTTGATTAAAATAAGAAAAAGAAAAATACATCCAGCAAAAAAACAAAAAACAAACCAAAAAAAACCCCTCTATTTATGGGACACAGTCTACAAAACAAGATGCAGCAATTCAATTTCACCCAATTAAATGTGAAATGTGACGCTTCTGGGTCGGCTCTCACGCGTTTACAGGTGCTGCTGCGCAGCCTGTGCGGTATGTTCGGTCTCAAAGCGCCTCGGATGCTGTGCGTAGACCATGACGAACATATCAAGTCCAATCACTGAGTGCGAAAACTCAATCTAGATACTGGCCTTGTGTTGTGTTGTGCGTATGTGTGCACTTCACTGACTGACAGCAGCCACACTCTGCAGCACAGTTATGGAATTGTGTCCAAGCCTGCATGCCTATGATGTCTAGCATCATCCAGCTACGAATGTGAGACATTTGCTTTAAGCTAGACGTGGGGTGCCGTTATTTGAGACCTGAATGCCATCGACGGAGCCCATTTTTACGCTGCTGTTAAAAAAGAAAGTCCAAAAAAAAAAAAAAAAGTGTGCTGCGGAGAGACAAAGGACTTCCTCATCTTTAATTGAGGCATGGGCGCATTCTGCAGAGCTGATTGATTCATCCCCCATGGTGACCAGTGATGGTGATAATTCGGTTTTTGCTTCCTGTATATGCGCAGCTGCTATTTCTGCCTTCCTGATCACAGGGCCTAGTGGTGTGTGGAGGCTTTCACAGGTCTGAGTGGGTCACACCTGTGGAGTGCTGGACTGAGGCCACCACATCAAGGGAAAGCGGAGAGGGAGTTGGGGGGGGGGGGTCCTTGGAGGGGTGTGTGTCACGTCTCTGTGGGCCCTGGAGGCAGCTGAGCCTCTGAATATTCATCTCCACCTCTGCTAAAGCAAATTCCAGCAAGCTACACACCACATGACTGATTGATGGTCGTGTGAGCTGTCCCGGGACCGTTATCAGTCATGCAAAAGAAAAAAGAAAAAAAAATTACAGAGCTAACTTGTGCACATTATTGAACAGAGTGTTTTACATTTCTTTATTACCCCACAAAGCATCAGCTCCCATCCATCTGTCAGCTCTTCGAAGCGGTGTTCTGTTTCTGTTTAGCGCAGCTAGCATAATGAGTGAATTATTTAGCTGTGTGGAGAATAGATAGAAAAGTTATTTCCACCAGGAGACCCATAGCTGCCTCGCTTTCTGCTGCAGTGCGCTGGGTCTTGACGAACGTGTCTGCTCGGAGGATAACATGCCCACGCCGCCGAGTCCTCCCCGTTCCTCTGCGCAAGACACACTCCGGAGATTACTTGTTTCAATTAGCCATGGGGCGGAGAGAATTTAAGCCGTGTTAATTCCAGTCACTAGTGAAAATCCCGGTCAAAAAGACTAGCCACTCAGGCATAATCGCCGGCCCCCAGACGTCTCTCATTTCATGGATACATTAGTGGGATTAATCAATATGTAAATCCTGAGGTTGCGAGATTTTCACTTTATTGATGGTTTTCATGAAAGGCTGAAACTTCCGCAGTATGTCCTTCTACTTATGGTCCCTCATCCCCCTATCAAGACCCCTTTTACTTATTTTTATTTGCTGTAATCGTTTTTTCCCCCCACTAAATAAATATTGATTGTGCCAGCAAACTCCCCTAATATAACTACTATCATCAATGACATAGTTTTCAGTAACTTCACAGCCACCAAGCTTTTCTGCGATGAATTATTTGATAATGGAGAACACACAGAGCCCTGTATCAGGCATAACATTATGACCACCTTCCAAATATTGTGTAGGTCTCCCTTGTGCCCCCGGAACATTTGTGACTCATCAGAGAATGGACATGGGTCCATGTTGTTAGTGGGGGGCCTTTGGGTCCTATGGGTTGAAGGGAGGGGCCTCTGTGGATCATTCCACGGATACTTGATCAGTTTGGGATCTAGTGAATTTGGAGACCAGGTCAACAGGCTGCATCCTGATGGGGATGGCTGCTGCCATCAAGGTGTGTCACTGCTATGGGGTGGCGGTGTCTGGTCTGGTCTAGGTGGGCGCTACATGTCTGAGTAACATCCAAATGAATGCCAGATCCAAAAGTTTCCCAGCAGAACACTGAATTGTCACAAGATGGTCAATTTTACATACTTCTCCTGTCAGTAGTTTTAATGTTGTGGCTGATTGGTGTATATTGATGCTAAACTGAAACCTGGATCAGAAAAACATATTGCATTGAAATAAGGAAGGTCTTTTCAATGTTTTTTGTTTGTTTGTTTGTTTTTTTTTACTAAAGAATAACATGGAAGCGTTGCAGACAAAAGGGAAGATAACAAGGATGCGACATGGACGCTCCTCAGTCAGTCTAATGAATAATAATCTAATAGCTGGAACAAAATATGATGTTTGTGTTTCACCTCTTTTCATCAGCGTCTGTGTCATCTAATATTGAACTCGGAAAATATACACACTACCAGGCTCACATTTGATTATATAAAACTGAGAGTGTCTAACACACCAGCAAGTCAGAAGACATGGAAATGAGTCAGTTTGTCGCTTTAGTTTGAAGCAATATTTTTTTTTACAAAGATGTAACAGTTGAGCCAGCACAGACAGGTTGGCCATATGCTCTGTGTGTGAGTGATTCATTTTGTTGAGATGCTGACTAGCTGACAGTTGTCACAGCTGTGAACTCTGACCTACAAGAGACTTTTATATATATATATATATAAGAGACTGGCTACAATGGAAATTAAGGTTACGGTGTATGGAGAAGAAGAGCATGTTTGGGCTACAGGAAAACTTGAAACACTAAAATAGCAGCGTTAGGTTACTGGGTGTAGGAAGGTGAACAACAAAAAACACTGCTGAGAAGATTGATGACATTAATACAAAACAAGAACAAGAAACCGTTAGAGAGTTAGAGGTTTCTCTGAGGTTAATGTCTCCCTCTTCTTTCTTTATCAAGCAAGCTGATGCTTCAAAGATGAATCGAATATCTAACACAAAAACTCTTCTTGTTTGTTGAATTAAAGTTGATGCTGGTGTTGATATTTTCTTTACATTGCACCAGTTTAAGTTACCATTAATATGCTGTTGAAATGACATTCGCAATCTCATGTTAAATAGGTAAATAGGTAAAATAAGTTGTTGAACTGTAAGTGGAAAAATGAGCTTGGGCCTGTTGTAACTGGGATGATAGCAGCCCCTGGTGGTCGTGACATTTAACATCCTTCAATATGTAACATGAAAGGCTTAACATGAAATATGTATATGTATATACATAGAGAAGGAGAGACAGATAGACAGAGAAACCAAGCGAGAGAAAGAGTTTTTGAATCAAAATGTGAACCACCAACCCTTTCGACCAACGTGCAATAGCAGATCGTAGTAGTTGTAAAACGTTTTACATAAGAACGTTTTGATCTTAAATGATCTCTACTTGCTGGTACAGTATTTTTGCAGAGAGAAGGCTATGTCACTTTAAGCCAGGAAAGCCACAACACAGTAAATTGTGTCTCTTTGTGTGTGAAGCCAAGAACAATCTATTCTGGCCTTGGGCGAGAGAGAAAACACAATCTCCTGCTTATTTAGTCATTAACCTGCATATTTACCTGGAGAAGAAAGGTGCTTGAAAGGTTAATGTTGCCATTGTCTTTGCAGTCTTTCAATTAGACAAACGTCAATCGCTGCATAGCCTTTGGTTGTGTTGCATCTTCAAGGGTTGCTCATTTACCTTGACTCTGGTTGTGACAACTTTCTTTGTCTGCGATTTTACGACAACCGTGACGCTGTGTCTGTTTCGCTATCAACGGTAGAACATATTGACTGAGCTAATTAAATTTTTACACCGTCTTCTAAAAATATACTCAAACATTGACTGAGATGTGGAGTAGTGCATGAGCTACCAGCATTCATAAACAAATAATTGAGTTTGTGTTTAAGGTCTAAGTCTAGCTTATTCAAACTGGTGCTCTACTAAATCTAGATTAAACATAAAAAAAAACATTTACACTGAAATTTTATAATGACAAAAAAATAAAAGGTTTTATATCATAAATAATGCATTTGCTAGTGATTATACGTAGGATGTTATTTAAAACACAGAAAAGAAAGTCATTTAGAAAGTAAAAGGACAGTGACTGTAAACTACTAATAGTAAAGTGATAAAGTATTAGTACTAACATTATTAATACAATTTTGACTGTTTAATATCGCAAAAATATCGCCTTTTGAAAATATATATCACATGATGATGATTGTGCAAATTAGCTGTACTTTTAGGACAAAGTAGCCTAGCTAGTGAGTTATTTAACCCTAACTGATGCAATGAGTAGCTTCTCATTTCTTAATCAACCATGTCTAAAGACACATCCTGTGGTCGTCGAAAAGATGCTACTCTGTTTGAGAAGGGTCAAGTCATTGGCATGCATCTAGCAGGGAAAACATCTAAGGAGATTGTAGATTGGGTTAAGAAATGTCCAACGCATTATTAAATACTGGAAGGATAGTGGGGAACTATTGTCTCTGAGGAAGAAATGTAGTCGGAAAAAAATCCTCATTGACAGTGATCCCTTAAAAGTTTGGTGAAATCAAATTGAAGAAAATCAACAGTAGAACTCAGGGCTATGTTTAATTTGAGAAAGTAAAAGCGTTTCCACACGTACGATGTGAAGGGAACTCAAGGGATTGGGACTAAACATCTGTGTAGCCTTAAGAAAACCACTAATCAGTGAGGCTAACTGGAAAAAAACGCTTCAATTTGCTAGGGTGCTATGATCTGGGGTTGCTGCAGTTGCTCAAGTCTAGGTTCAGCAACATTATGTGTCCAAAGACTGAGGTCAGCTGACTACCTGAATATACTGAAATACATCAATGGATGTTTTCTTCCCTGATGGCACGGGCATATTCCAAGATGACAATCCCAGGAGTCATGGGGCTCAAATAGTGAAAGAGTGGTTCAGGGAGCATGAGACATCATTTTCACACATGGATTGGCCATCACAGAGTCCAGACCTTAACCCCACTGAGAATCTTTGGGATGTGCTGGAGAAGGCTTTGCGCAGTGGTCAGACTCTCCCATCATCAATACAAGATGTTGGTGAAAAATGAATGCAACACTGGATGGAAATAAATCTGGTGACATTGCAGAAGCTTCTCGAAACAATGCCACAATTTCCACCTTTGAGGCTAATAAGAGGTAGTTCATGTGGAGTTTATTCATGAACATGACACCGTCTAAAGCATAAGTTACTTGGTCATTGGCATGCTCAACTGTTAGCCCTGGTCACTTCTAGATGACAACAATTACCTAGCAGTGGTGTTCTCGCGACTTATGGCTGATCTTAGCACTTGAACACTAAAAGTGTGTATTTTGTGTTCATACTGTCACATATCACAACCACAAGCTCACAAGTTCCATGTGAACGCAGCACAAATCTAAACCTGGTACAACTACATTTCTTTAGTGCATTAAATTTGAACTGAAGAGAAGCTGTAGCAACTGTTTCCTGTTCGCCACATCCAGCTCACAGAGCTCACAAAATAATCACTGCAGGGACAGGAATATAAGAAAAACATGACATGACTCGAGTTTTATTTATTTATCGGTTCACGTTGTGAAATGTGTCAAAAGTTGGAGAGCCATTTTTTTTTAAACTCTGACCGAGCCTAGCTCTGAAATACCTTTGAATCATGTACCAAGTGCAGAACAGATACTGCTAGTATCAGCTTTGTATGTCTGCAGTCTAAATTTCATTGGGTGGACCCACTGCTCCACAGCCTAAGCATATTGGTCTGAATATCATGGCTTGATCGATTGTCTCCCTGCCATCACTCCCTTCATCAGCCTCTAACTTGTCATTAAAGTAGTAAGTCATGTCACATCAATTTAGTTTGATTTATGTATCCTAAAAATTGCAATTTTCCTTCATGGGGCTTTATACTCTGTAAGAAGACAGAACTATTTCCAAATAAACCCTGATTTTTTTAGATTTGATAGGAAACGAGTATAGCAACAAAGCAGGAATCAATCTTTCAGACAGACATTGAACAAATCATTTACATGGTGGGTGTGTAAATTGAGTGGTGACCAAATTTCAGGTGAGTGTCACCTTTTCAAAGCCTCCTACTGTGTTAAACCGTATTTACTGAAAGAAGTGAGCGCCCTCGTTTGGACAGGGCGGGGAATGCATCTCTGCGCCTGCCAACGCTTCACCAGGGACGTGCAAAGAGAATGGGTTGCCGTAGCAACAGCAGATAGTAAAAGTGCAGCCTCTTGAGTGTGACCCTACACAGATATGTTTAATTGTGTAAGGCCTGCTCTCATGCTGCTGAAAGGAGAGAGACAGAGAGACAGACAGACAGAAAGGGATGAAACAGAAGAGGAGGATTTCTTTTCTTGACCCTTTGATCAATTGCAGTTTCATCTTTGCAACATGTGTGATTGTATTAAAACGTTAAAACCCCACAAACACATTGAACAAGATCTATTTGCCACTGGGGTTCACACTTAGGTTGTATTAAAACTGTAACCTTTGGCTTTGCTCACAAGTCCTTTGAGAGGGTAAAGTCAATAGGGCTGAAGCGATTAATTGATTAGTTTATGAACAGATCAATCAAAACTATCCATTCTCTGGTCTCAGATTGGATTTGTTGTGCGACAGTGTTTTATATCTTTGACATCTGGACCGGTGTCCTACAAAATAAGGCATTTAAAGATGTCATTAATGACGTGTGATCAGTTAACTGAAAAAACAATTCACAGATTGTAAAAATGAACAAATATTAAAAGTCTTAGCTGCAGCTGGAGAGATTAATTACTTTCAATAGCCTACTTTTCAAAAACTGTTGTATAAGAAATCATTTTAGAAAGTTCTAATGTGATAATAGTCTCCCAGCGGTCAGCACTAACACTGTGTTGATGCTGAATGTGTATACTTATATTAAATGAAACCATTTTCCTTCTTACAACTGAGAATGTGTTGACTTCAGCTTTAAAAAACATACTACTTTTATTGTTATTTTGATTTAATTCCATTTATATGTTGACATGGCAAATTTATTGCTCATTTTGGCTTGGGGTAAGACGCCTAATTACATTTCCCTGCACCTTGTAATGTATTTTAATATAATCAGTCAGTACAGCTACACACAGGGGGCGGTGGAGACAATATAATGGACACCTACTGGGCTTAAATTAATTTAAGTTTTAGAGGGCTTACAGTTTTATTTTGTCCTCAGATGTGTTACATTAAAAGTGCAATACAAAGGGGGCCGAATATTAACTAATGAAATCAAAACATGTAGCCACCATAATATATTTAGATCTGTGGTATCAATTACACTGTGGATAATCTTAGTGATTTGTTTTTAGGGAGAGCCTTCTGAGACATGTGGAGAAGAGATCCACTTCAACTATCAACACCTGTGGGGAAAAAGGGAATTTAAGTCAAATAAGAAGAAACGGTATTGATCCCTGGTGGGAGATTATATGGCTGTAGCAATAAAAAGCAATGTGGCTTTAAAAGAGAAAAGAAAAAACGAAAGAGAAATTGGATATTAGGATGAAGATAGAGTGTGGAAGAAACAGTGAGGTGGGAGAGTTTGAGCAATAACTAGAATTGAATAAGGGCTTCATGTATGAATGTATTATGCAGATGATTTGTTCATATGTTCAGTGGGAGAGTATGAGTAATCAGCCTATAAATTAAATGTTTTGTTTTGATCCATGTCTGTTTATCTGCTCTGATGGACAAATTCTCTGCTAAATTGCCCCTTTGTTTTTCATCCCACGCACCCGTAAATGACTGCCAACTGAACTCAGATGTTTATTTGTATAACCAAAATATCCAAAGAATTTGTGTGTTTGTGTGAAACTGACATGAAGACAAAAAACAAATATCCTGCAGTTACTGCTGTTGTTATGAAGATTATGTATTATGTAGATGTAAATGCTTCAATTGAATATAACTCTGCACAACTAAGATGCTGAATTAATCATAAAACTGTTATTTTGAAATCTCACCAAGCATGCTAGATTGTGACTCATTGTTTATTCAATTGCAATTATTCAGAGTAATATGCTTTTAGCAACATTAAAATATCCAGATCATCCTAGACTGTGCTTGATGTCAGAAAACATGTGTTGCTGTTTTCCATTCAATTAAGTCAAATCTAAATAGTCAATAGTTGTTAAACATAAACTTTATATATATATATATATATATATATA
>JASGAT010396328.1:0-27401 GCA_030220025.1 Chelon auratus
AACCCTATCCTGGGTTCGATCCCTTGTCCTGGGATGCTATCCTGGATTCGAACCCTATCCTGGGTTCGATCCCTTGTCCTGGGATGCTATCCTGGATTCGAACCAAAGCCCTTGGATCCTAACCTACAAACTATTAGTGAGTCCTATTTAAAAACTTTTGCTGGTAACTCGATGACATCATAATGATGTCATCACGATGTGGTCTATTGGCCCCGCCCCCTACGGGCATGGCCATGTGATGTCATCGCGATGTGGCCCATTGGCCCCGCCCCTTATTGGCGTGGCCTGCAGAGCCACAGTCACAAAAGTAACAAAGTGAGCTCAAACAAAACCATTAAATATATACACTTGTATATATTATAATATAATATACAAATCTCTGAATCCCTCTGAATATTTATTATTCATGTTGCTCAATGTTCCTGGATGATAAAAACATTGGCTTTATGAAAACTATATGTCTAAAGTGACTACCGTGAACTCTGACAAACATTTGATAAGTTTTAATTGTCCTTACCTTGTCCATAACTCTCAAAGTCCACTTCAATTTGTCCAGTGAGGGTGAAAAGATGGCGGCCAAAATTCCTGCAGAAGTTTTTCTAGGGGGTGGAGTTTCCAGAGGAAACATAATTATTTTCTCTTTTCTGACTGAGACTTGCAGATTTTGCATCCACCATGATTTAAGGGATTATACATGATTGAATCATGTTCAGAGGAGAACATAACTCAATCATGTCTTCTACACGAAATGTATACATGTAAATTGAACAATCCCCCTTTTCCCCTTTTTTCAGTGTAAGACGATGTTAGCTAATATTTACTGGAGTTTACGTTTAGTGGAGAGGGGAGGGTCAACTGCCCTGTTAGCCTGCAGAGTCATATCCACGGTCGCGAGGTGTGGAAAGTCAAAGTCGCCCTGAAAAGTTTGGGGGAAACAGCTACGGCTGCCTTTTACTGCAGATAGGCCTATTTACAGTGGATCCACGTTATCCGATGAGAGAAAATTGTTTACACCTGCGTCATTTCCTATACACAACGGGTCTGAGATGCATCTGAGCGTGAGTTGCCAACTTTGCCTTCAGTTTCCCATCTAAAAAGCTGACCTTTGAGTACCTTTAACTGTGCTGTGTTCACAATGTCGCATGTACTGCGCCAAGGGGCCTACAACTGCTGAATGTCCCTTTAAACTTTTCCACCATGCACTGAGGCTAATTCAGTTTCTGATTTCTTGTTTTTGTCTCATTATAATATTAAAGTTATTTCTATTTCACCTTGAATTACTTACAGTATGTGGAATGTATTCCTTTTGCCCCTTCATGCTGACATAGTATTTATGTGGGTATTTGTATAGGCCTTTAGAACACGTTCAGCGCTCTGCAGGGATAATGGACGTCTGCTGAAGAGGTAAAGTGCACATTCCCCCATTTACAATTTGTTTGCAATAAAACGCTATTAAAACAATCACTGCGGTCATCAGCAAATGGAAGACTGTGGGTGGCAGCTAGGCAATTATATATAGGAGCCTCCAGAAAACCATGTTCACCTGATGGGAAATACAGTAATTTAAGTGATTTTTGTGTGTTTAACAGCATCAACTGAACAGCTCCTTGGGGACCCGGCTATGCTGCAGCATCCAAGGCAGCACCATGGTGTGGCAGAAAAGTTTCCTGGGACTCTCATTTTGCCAGAGGGCCAGACAGAGGGAGCTCGTTACTGTCATGAGGAGGAAGACAACTCTGGGCTCCCATAAATAGCTCTTTAAAAATAGCCTCAGGCCTTGGATATGACAAGGAGCCTCAGGAGGGCATTTGCTGTAATACAGCTTGATCAGCTTAAAGGCTGACAGGCAGACGCCTCCTGTCATCTGCATCCACATGAACCGCCGAGACACTGTCCCAGTCACATCCTTTTCCCAAGCAGGGATTCACCTGACACAGCTATGTCACCCTATGTTTGTGGAGTTACAGTAGCCGAGCTGAAAGTCCTGCTTTCACTCCACACTGGATGACATCAGCTCATGCCCTGCCAAAAATAATCATTTAAATAAGAGTGAGTAGTGTTAGTTTCTTAGCAACGCATAGCAACAAACAGGCTCACGTTGCTGCGGACACACACACACACACACCCACACACGCACACACACACCTGCGTCATTTCCTATACACAACGGGTCTGAGAGCATCCAATTCAGCGGTCCCTGCCAGTTGCGCACGGAGGAGGCTCCATCAGCTGGACAGACCCTGGAGTTTGTTCCATGGACGCAGTGGGCATGAAGACATGAAGAGGATCATATGTTACTATCGGGCACCTTTATATGACATACAGTGATAAACCCTCCGTGGAGTTTTAATCTGCCGGCGTTCTGGTATCACGCGGAACTCGTCCCGGTGAAGGCAGCAGCGACGCTTGTACTGTGCGTGAAATAAAAGATTCGGAAAGGACACTTACACCGCGATCAGCGCCGGAGTAATCTGGACATCGACTGGGAAAATGATTTTTTTTTCAAGGTGTCACGCAGTGCTAGGCGCGCATCAATGCCGTTGCGCGTCTAGGTCACCGGTCACCTGTTGAAGTTGCCTGATGAGCGGTGCGCTTTTTCACATTATACTTACTCAAACGTTGGGTTCTCCTTGTACGGCGCGTAGACAAATGCAACACGATCCGACCTCCCTCTCTGCACAGTTTCCCCGTTATGTTGTAGGACTGTAGGATGAGCGCTGATTTGGAGCGCGCTTCGCCCAACAAATCGGTGAACTCGGCCGGCTTGGGCGGCCGTGCGCTCTCCGCCAACGTCCGGAGGCTCCACAACGCTCTCAACCTGCTGCTCAGCGACCTGGAGAGAAAGCAGTTCATCCACTGCCTCAATGTTTACCACGCCAAGCGCAACGTCTTCGACCTGGTCCAGACTCTCAAAGTGATTCTCAACACCCCCGGCAAACGACAACTGCTGCCCATGCTGCGCCTGGTCATCCCGAGGTCCGACCAGCTGCTGTTCGACCAGTACACGTCCGAAGGACTCTATCTGAAGACTGACTTGCTTTCTAGCAACGGCGCGGAGGGCTTTGGGGACGAAGGGGATTTAACTCTGCAAAAATATGTCAGTTCTATCCAGGAGCAGCAGCTCGCGTCGGGCTGTCCGGACGGTTTCAGCATCGCCGCAGAGCTGGCGACTTCGGTGGCCCCGCAATTCTGCGAGAGCTCGTTTGGAGAGGTGCGCAAAGTCACCCTGACGCGCTCCAGGAGCCACGAGGGCGTGGGCTTCAGCATCCGCGGGGGTTCGGAGCACGGCGTGGGTATCTATGTATCCCTCGTGGAGCCGGGCTCATCTGCCGAGAGAGAGGGTCTGAGGGTCGGGGACCAGATAGTGGCCGCGAACGACATGGCGTTTGACAATGTCACACACATCGAAGCGGTGAAGGTAGGATTTCATGCATATGTGTGGGTGCGTGCACGAGTTTGTGCAGATTATGTTTTCTAAAATGTAAACAGTAAACGCTGCAGGTGATAAGAACCTGAAGCACTGGACCACGCAGTGCTGCCCCCGAAATACAACAGTATTTCCTCCGTCCAGTTGGAGGCTGCCTCCTCCTTCTTAAATTAAATCTCACCACTTGACTTAATACTTTGTGGCGCCAGGCGAAGAGAACCGGGACGAACTCAGATGTTTAAAAGCATGGGATAAATGTGGTCACCGCAGTAGAATGGAATCACGCTGGACACTTGTGCCACACACAGGGAAATCTTTTCAGACACAGTAGATAATCCATGTTAACTTCTCTGTACAGATGGTATGAAATAAACCAGCTTAAGACAACTGACTTTCTTTCTCTCACCAAGTTGTCATATCCTAGTTTGGATAATTGGACCTTGTAGACAGAGTGCACACGTGACAGTAAACGGCTGCAATAACACCTGCCTGCAGAGTCAACATTCAATATGTTCCACAATATGTTAATAAAAACATACAGACAAGACAAGACACACACAATACCTAACACAACTGCAGCTACTGCTGCACTACTTTAATACTCTATCTACTCCCTCACAACATATTACAATGCCGATTACAAAAAGATTGTGTAAACCAGGGGTGTCAAACTCATTTTAGTTCAGGGGCCACGTACAGCCCAATTTGATCTCAAGCAAACTGGACCAGTAACATGATATAATAATAACCTAGAAATAATATTTCACTTTATTTTAGCAAAGCAGCACAAGTAGTCCAAAAATGTATACATTTAATAAACTAAAACATTTTATGTACAACCTAGAATTTAATAATAAGGGCGGCACAGTGGGGTGGTGGTTAGCACTGATGCCTCGTAGCGAGAAGGTCCCGGGTTCGAATCCATGGGCCGGCCTTTCTGTGTGGAGTTTGCATGTTGTCCCTGTGTCTGCGTGGGTTCTCTCCGGGTACTCCAGCTTCCTCCCACCGTCCAAAGACATGCTCATTAGGTTAATTGGTGATTCTAAATTGGCCGTAGGCGTGAGTGTGAATGGCTGTCTGCAACTCTTACTAAAGCAGGCTAACATGCTCTCTGCAGCTAATTTTGGGTGCCTAACAGTGAGAGACGACGGTGCCAACTGTCTGGGGCCTTTCTGTGTGGAGTTTGCATGTTCTCCCTGTGACTGCATGGGTTGTCTCCAAGTACCCCAGCTTCCTCCCACAGTCCAAAGACATGCCCATTAGGTTAAACAGTGATTGTAAAATGACTGTAGGTGTGCATGTGAGTGACTGCTTGTCTCTCTGATTTATCCCTGTCAATCTCCCGCTCCCTCCTACCCTCACTCGTGAACAAGACCCCGAGATACTTAAACTCCTCCACTTGAGGCAGGACCTCCTCCCCGACCCGGAGTAGGCAGTCCACCCTTTTATGACTGAGGACCATGGCCTCAGACTTGGAGGTGCTGATCTTGACATGCCCATTAGGTTAAACAGTGATTGTAAAATGACTGTAGGTGTGCATGTGAGTGACTGCTTGTCTCTCTGATTTATCCCTTCAAATAGACATCAGCATACCAAGCTACAGCCAGTTCCTTGTCAACTCAAACAGTGTAGTTTGTTCAAAACTACACTATTCAACTGCAGCTAAACGTTCATTATTATTAAATGGTAAACAAGACTGAAACACATCCAGTGTTTTTTTTTTTTTTTTTTCCCAGTGGACACATTTAAACATAGTTATTATATAGACCCGCTTGCCACAACATTAGGCACACTGTTGTAAATCCGCCTTCATGGCTGTTCTCATGTCCAAAAGAAGATGAAACAGTCTGAGAGAGGCGGTAATAATCACAGAGGTGTTCCCAGTTATCCATGGACATCTCGTTAAATACAACAGAGTTATTTAGCCTAGCCCACTGACAAAATGGGGTTGTCAGAATAATAGGAACATGTGTCGGTGCAAAACAGTACAATTCAACAGTACAACAAAACCTGTCAGTTATTTCAAACTTTCATTAAGGTAGGAGTTAGTTCAGGACTGTTACATTAGAATGCATTCTGCCCACCCTTGGATACTCTTATCATCTCAGGGGTTTGCTTGGTCAGTGTGTACAATCAAAATTTGCCATTTTATTTTTAATTCAGGCTAAAGAGGCTTGCCCAAGCTTAGAAACTCCAGACCAGACTTGATCCCAGACCTGTCCCTCTCAAACTGCTTAAATAATCAGAAGCCTCTATAAAAGTTATTAAAAATGGAGAAGAAAGCAACACAGGACAACTGATCATTAGGGATCTGTCAGACAGACTGGCAGAGATATTTAAAAATCCCAACATCCTACTTTCCAAATGTTTTCTTTTTTTTTCTGTCACTCAAATGAAATTGTAGCCCAGTGTTCGTACAGCACTCTAGACTGAAAACTGTCAGTAAGCTCATCCTCTCATTGTTGATGGAACATCTAAACCCATCAACGTGAGGAGAGAGTCAGACAGTTCCTATCATACCCTGAGGTTGTATAGTGGGTGGGCAGCAACTGCAGTGCCGCTTCTATTTGAGGTATCGTCATCTACGTTTGCGTTGCTTTAAGGCTTTTATGTACAGTTATTGTTATTCAGTAGTGGTGAAAATGTCACTTTTTGCTATGAATCTTTCAGACCTCACTCTGTGGACAAGGTGAGTTGTTGTATTTCAAAAGTTTCCCCAGTTCTTAATAGAGCTCAAGGTTGTCCAGCATATAGTGGGGGAGCTGTTACTGGAGGGGTTTTAGCGCCTGACTGGGGCCAGACTGCCTAATAATCTCATAACAGTAGTGAATAGAAATGCACACATTTTCATTTTCTTTTGCAGATACTCCTATCAGGCCTGAGAAAAACCTGCACAACGAATTACAATCAGATCAGGGACACATGCAAGTAAAGCTGTGTTATCGGTTTTGTTGTGCTCCTTATTCCAAAAGTAGAAGAAGCTTTTTCTGTCCAGAAGGTTGTGATTGATTGATCATATCCTATGAGAGAGTGTTAGTCATCAGAAAACCTGCCAGCCTGCAGTCCTAAATGCTCACACTGGTGTCACTGTAAGGACCTTTAAAATTGGCATGTGGCCATAGAGCCTCTTAGTGGTGTGCACCTTTAAACGCACAGATCCGAGAATCATTCAGCCATTTAATGGTCAGGTGCAACAGGTGATTAGATGATTTCCTCTATAGAGAATCTTCATCTGTCTAATACTGCCATGCATATCGCAATGAGGGAACACAAATGAAGTACACAAATTAGTTTACACGTACATGCATCCACCAAGGTTTAATGATATAGTACACGGAAGTACAAGGCAACCACTAAATTTACCGATCGCTACAAACAGACAAACTTAGACAAACTTAGTTGTGTAGTAGCATGGTCACAAACAAAGGGTTTAATCAGATGAGTTCAGACAAACTTGGACAAAGTGGTCTGAGCAGCGCACACAGAGTCATTTGGAAAGACAGAATTGTCATTTGGGCTTGAGATTCTTTAACAGTGACTTAGTGCACATGGGAGGAAGAATACTTAACACAAAGGACGGAGCAAATGTCTCGAGCAGCAAGTGAAACGTCATCCTGTTGTCGCTGTGTTTAAAAATACCTCTGATGATGCACTGCTCCAGAGGCGTTGTTAGAACCTTGGAACAACGTGGTGGTGTCATCCAGTGAAAGACGCTCCAGCACAGAGATGACGAGCCGCACTAATGGTATGATGCGGTGTAAACTTCCTGTCTCAGCGTCGTCCGAAGTGCCGTGAACATTTTGTAAACATTCTGCTAACGTCACATATTTACAACAACGTTTAGGATTAGGAAAATTAGTTTTAGCAATGGCTAAAGTCTGGTTTTGAACAAGATTGCAAGAGTGCATGAAAATCAAATGAGGTTCATGTGGTTCATCTGTATATGGTTTAAATAAGAACATCTGAGATCACAGAGATGTTCCTGTTTAAACCCCAACTCCACTCAAGTCTTTTAGAACTGAAGACTTAAATTAACATCTTTAACAAAACCTACAAGACCAGTTGCCCCAGTTGTTCATCTTGTTTATTGGATATTCCATTTCTGTATTTGCTTGTATTGTATCTGCAAGAAAATTAAGATCCTTGGTATCAAAGAAGCCATTTTTGAACTCTGACAAACTGTATTAACTCTGGTTCTGATGTGTCTATCTGATACCCTCTTCTTTGTTGTCTCCTCTTTCTGTTGAATTCATCTCCTCTGCTCTCACCCCTCTTGCTTTTTGTTCCACATTAGTATCAAAGTTCAGTACTGGTTCTCAAAACCACTACTGCAGCGATGGTCCACTGCATCATCCTGTTGTCCTGGACTGTTTTATAGGCTACGTGCATTTGAACCATCTGTCCCCAGAACTTTTTTCTATGACCTTGCAAGCTTTTCTCACTGAGTCACACTCTAATACATTCAACCTGCAGCAGACTCAAAACAGGAATAGCCCTTCTTGTGGAGACTGAATGGATCAAGCCTTGGGCAGCATCTTATTTAAGAGCTAATAAAGATGTTTTTCTCTCGCCTGCACTACCTTTATTGAACCGATCCGACATGAGGAGAAAACAAGCTCCACTTCTTTGACAACACAGAAGATGTTTGGCAGATTATCTGGTTCACTCTGTCAGAGAGAAATATTCCATTCTGAATATTAGATATCTATCTATATAACATATAGAGGGAGCTGGGAGCTGTTTTGTTTCGTTGCTAGCATTGAAAATTCCACAATAGCAATTGCAGACATAGCAGAGACCTTTAAGTTGGATTAATGTAACATGACAACTCTCTTTCCAAGAGAGAGTTTAATGAAGAGATACTAGTGGGCCCTTTCACACATAACATTACCATCCCTCCTGGGCAATCCGATTGCAGGTGTCCGGCTTAAAGTAGAGCTGTGAATACACCTAGGACGCACTGTGGTCACATTTGTGAGATCAAATCTCAGGCCACATTTGGAGGTGGTCTTGGATGCATTGCATTTAACGTCCTTCCTTTGACAGTGTCAACACACAATGAGTCCTAGGTCACATTAAAGACAGGGGTGCTCTGTGGAAGAGGACTTTTGCATGTGATGTCTGTCATTGGTAATGCCAGCCTTTTAAAACATCCTTGTAGCTGTTAACTAGCTAAAAAATAAATAAATGTAGACAAGAATTTACAAATGAAATGATTGAATATGAGTATATTTTGTGTGATTCTGTCATTACAAAAATGTGTCCATTTGCATACAAAGCGTAAATATTTTCATAAACCAAGATCTGGTTAGGGACGCATGCAGCTATGCATTTTGATGCCCGGTGTGACCACAGATTCTTAAAGCAAGCCATTTGCAATTGGATTGCGCAGGTCAGATGTTAATCCAATTGCTGAACGTTGCCAGTCAGAGTAGCTGGTGTCAGGGTCTAGATAACCCAGCTCAGCTCTTTGGAATTTACCTGATCCTGATATTGGAGCAGTTGCATTGGTATTTGAACTTAATCATCTTCATGTGGGAGAAACTTGACAGATAAATAAATAATATGTGCTGAAAAATGTGTCTAATGTGGTAACGGATATTATCCTTTCCAGTACGTTCCAAAACCTTCTAGCCTGGACTCATTACTTGAACTGAATGTTAGTCTGCAGTTATAAGATGTGATTCTCCTGCTGAGACAAGATCCTTCGAAACACTGTTGCCGTGCTTGAAGCCAGGGCATCAACTGCAGTGTCTTCTCCAGACAGAAAGCACATGAATGTTGTGATCAGCTCGAGTAAAGCCCACCACGCACCAAGCTAACCACTGGCCATTTGCCTGTGCTGATCCATCGGTGATCATGTGTGGCCCTAGTTTTTGCGTTGTGTGCCATAATGCGACAAGGACATGGATGAATCCAAATAAACCATGTTAACTCAATCTTTTATAGATTTTAAATGCTGGTTTAGAGTCTTGATGGAATCATCATGGATCATTGATATCAGTCTTTTCATCTATCTCTCAAAACCAAATGAAATACTTGGTTCTAAAAATGTGAATGTGAATTCTTTTAGGGTAAAATGTCACCTGGTTCAATGAGGTGTCCTTATATCAACAATAACAAAAGAGAGACATTTAAACTCTGAATTCAACTAACCATCTCTTTCTCAACCAATGAAGGCAACATTACCCAGCTTGGCTGCAGCTAAAAGAATCTATGTTTATTGCTTATCCATAATTACAGTTCTACTGGGACAAGTGTGCTATTTCTTTATTAGACTCCACTGATATTCAGAGACACGTGAAGAGGCTTATATTTCCAGACCCTAGTAAAGGGCAAGGCTTTCCCTTGTTGCAGGTTCACGCCCCTGCATCAAGAGCTAATTTGTTACAGTTTTAAATGAAGCTGCTAACATTTAAGGCCAGCTTTCATTGTGGTGCTTTGTCTTGTCTAAAGCGTGACTTCAGTGCATTTTCCACTTAGGCCTTCAATGCCCTCCACCCTTATTCAAAACACCTCCTAATATGATTGTTATGATACCACTGCTATTAGAAACCATCAACAACACAGAATACGCAATAAAACAGGACGTTCCATCGTATCTCATAAAGTGAGATGAATGCCATTGCTAAAACAAGAAACTCACTTAGAACTATTCAAAAATTCTCCTCTGACTCACTGTAGCCACCGCTGTGCTACAGCAGTGCACCACCGCCACGTATGTCAAATCCACGAGAAACATTACTGTTGACCCAATAAAATGGCAAAAATATACATAAATGTAAATATAATTCATTTTATCCACCAGAACTTAAGAAACCATTTAGAGTTCTCCTCAGAGGATGTCAACCAAGGGTAGCGCTCATAGTCGCTGTCCTGAAAGTTTTCCTCACAATCTCCAGAGTTTCGAAAGAAACTCTGACAGCCTCTCCTCCTTCCGCCATTGTGGGTTCACAAAATAGCAATCAAAACATTAATGGGGACGATTTGCTTGTGCAGCTCGCAACACACAAACCGCTAGCTTGGCTTAAACAGAGCAGCTCTCTGACCCTCCAATCAGAGGATGCAAAACACTGATGCTACCGTAGTCCACAGAGAAAGCCTAAGAATATGAAGTTGAAATGTGATTGGTTGAAGGAACAGCGTCATTACAATGTCTTTCTAGCTTCAATTTTAGCTTCAATTTTTTTAATTGTGAAGGCCCAGGCAGATTTCTTTGACTCCAGTAACACATGACGGCTGAAATATAATTGGATAAAAGCTCTAATGTAAAGTTACACTGCCAAAAGCAACGCAGCTGAGAGACAGACAAGCCATAAAATGAAAAATAAATAAATAAATAAATAAATAGGCTATTGAGTAATATTTAATATATGATAAATGATATACATTTTAATATTTTTTTCTCTGAAAGAAATCTCTGTAGCATCTGCAAAGCCATTGTCCATATTTATACACAGTCTATGGTCTGTCCTGTGTGCAGGCATTCACTCCACCTCAGGATACATTACAATACCTCAGTTTTCACCTAATGCCACGTTACAACCTGGTTCAAGGGTCGCAACATTAAATAGAAACCATAGATACACCTAGACCTTTTTCAGTCTATCAGTTGAAACACAACCCATAAGGAAAACCAAATGAAGTGTTACCAGACTCATATCCTGATCCTGATGGCAGCCATTTTATTGTGAACTAAATCAACTCCATGGCAGACGACGGTATGACTACATCGCTGTTAATTCTCAGTCCAACAATGCATAAGGCCTCACTCCAGCCGCACTGAATCTAAAATGTTTGACGTATACAGTATGTAGAAAAATAGATGTGGTGTGGAAAAATCACATTTTTTCTCCATCCATCCACCCACACACTGCTCAGGAGCAAACTTTCATTCAAAACATGATGCTATTTATACAGCAGCATTCACAAAGGCCAAGAACTTTGTCTGGTGTCCTCAAAAAGTGCCAGAGTTGATATAAATGACAGGAAGAAAGCACAGTAACAACCTAAATTTATGAAAGTGAGAAGTAATTCTGTCTTCATAGAACTGTTTGATGAGATGCTCAAGACAAGCATGAAACATAGTCCTGAAGAGGAATTTATACTACTTTGACCTAGTCTGGGTGAAAAAATACTCAGTTCTTGGATTTCATTATACAGATAAAAAAAATCCTGCACATGCAACTGGATAGTCTTACAACTAATCAGAGCAACAAAGTATGTGACATTAACCCTTTAAAGGGCACTCAACCCCAGTATACAAGGAAAAGTAGATACAATAGACCAGTTAAATGATTTATTTTTTTAAAACACATATTTTCTAACATTTCAGAGAGTGACATTTGTATTTGGCAAATGGGAAAGCTATTCCATAATATGTAATGAATGAAAATTGATCTCTGCAAGTTAAAACATTTGGAGGACAAAGATCTAAAAACTGACAAGCAGAACAAGTGTAGTATATTTGCTATCTTTGCATGGAAGTCGTAGATAAAAGCGTGGAATGATGACATGATTCAATGCAGTGAGAACAAATAAGTGAGAAACCACAAATGTTATCTATGTCTGTGTAATTTATCAAATCTACACAGATGCAGGGTTTATCAGGGAGGCGGCAGCTGCAACTAGAGGGGGGCTGAGGCCGCAGCCTTTGAGCACAGCAGCAGGTGTAAGTAAGACACCTGTTAAGGCGCAGTTTGTGCGAGGCTTTAAGTCTATGTTGCTGTCGCCATGGTGAGTGTGATCATAGATCTAGGGGCTTTGTTACAAGTCTATCATTCTCACTGTACGCTCTGTTTCCCTTTGTTGGAGCTGTCTCCTTGACTCTACTTCCCGCAGACGTGTAAACTCCTCAGACATGACTCTCTGTCTCACTCCCTCTCTCTCTCTCTCTCTCTCTCTCTCTCTCGCTGCTTTTATTCTTTGTCTGTTTCCTCCACCCTTCTTCTCTTTCCCTCGTAAGAGCCGTGCCTATGCTTCTCACAAACTGAAAACTGAATCTGACAGAATATTAAACCCAGAAACTCGCCACAGAGGAATGCAAATCAACAAACACCATCTCTCCATCCATCGCGCTTCAAACAGGGAATAGATATTCAGCAATGTTTGCTCTGCAGAGGGCATCGATCTGTGTCTATTTATTTCTGTGTGAAATTAGGATTCTGGGAGTTGATATTTGCTGTGTGCTGTGTCTCAAGCTGATACTTGATTGTGTAGGGAAAAGCCTTCAGTGACTTAGTGGACATTTATTTAAATACTATTTCTAATACACTGATGCGATTTAATCTACACTTCAGTACACACAATGCGAACACAGCCAGTAGTGGGTCTTTTTTATGCTTTGGGCCTCCTGCAAAGCCAGCGTGACAGATAAGGACACAAGCTGCTGAAAGAGGCTGGCCGAGCGCTTGACAGGAGGTTGAACCCCTGGGGACTGTGGTGGAAAGATGCGCATGCAGTGAAGTGCAGACTGTCTTGAGCTGCAGGACATAGTATTTAAGGAGATGCTTTGTCTTCACAGATATCAGACTTTATTACAACAATTTAGCTGACAGTATTGGCTCAGGACTTAGGTTTAAGCTCAATCCAGACATGTTGCACCGTACTATTTTGTACTGTTTATTGTATATTAGCTTCTATTTTACATGCCTGTAGTTATGTGAGTGCGGAATTAAGTCTGTCTACAGAGAACAGAGAAGGGGAATGATGAGCAGGGAATTCCAGAAACAAGAGTCAATCAAAATCCAATAATCCAAAGAGAAATCAAGATGAGGTAGAATCCACAAAGAACAAAAGGCCAAGGCACACAAAAGGTCAGAGACGAAAGCAGAGAAGACGATCAGGGGACGGCAATGAAACACAGGCAAACTGACAAAAGACAAAGGCAGGACTAAATTTATACAAGTAATTGGGAAACAAAAGACAAAAGCGAAACTAATGGATGGAGGAGCACGCAGACAAAAGACACCAGGCTAGACAGGTGAGTGAAAAGATGGGACAGGAGGGAAGAAACCAATACAGGAAGTGAAACTAACTTAAATGTGGTTATGACCCCCTGCAACAGTCTCTCAACAAAGAGGTGCAACACAAACAGAACTTGCATCAAAACTTTATTAGCAACAAATTAGGCAACCAAAACTACAAAGCTCAAAATAAGTAAAAGAATAAGAAGATCAGGCTGCAAAAGGCTGCAGGACCTGGTGTCTATCCTCTAACCCCATACATACTGTACATACATCAAAAATAAGACAGAGAACAAAAACAACATAGCTCCTTGTGCAGTTGCAGGGAATCTTTTCAATGGAAGGATAAATCTGCTGTCGTCATGAAGGGCCTTGTCAGACTTGTGTCAGAGCATCACTGCACTGACACAAGTAAAATACAACGTAACGACCGTGCTTAACGGCTGCCGCCGCTACGCTAATCCTGTTTCCTTAATCAGGTTGTCTGCCGTGTACCACATACATACAGCTGTGACGAGTGGGCGGGCTTCTCCTGGATGCTGTCCTTGAGACGATGGCATGTTTTCTCAGAAATAGTGGTGGGAAGGGGAACAGTGACATTATGGAATCATCATTATGAATTCAGTGTCATTCACATCCGTCATAATGAAGAGTAGCTAGAGAAAGAGTCCAGAGCAGCTCAACCTTTTGTGCTGTAAAGTAACTCTTCATGAAGATGCAGCCACATAGCTGTGATTTCCCACTTTTACATTTGTATATGTAAGTGGTGTCAAGTTTTATATATTTATAATAATAATCGTCTTTATCACCACGTCTGTTCACACATAGTAGAAATTTGTTGTGGGGGTTGGTACGTTAAACATCAGAAGATATCAGACAATATAAGATATACACTGCCTGGTCAAAAAAAAGTCTCCACCTGGATTTATCTAAGCAAATAGGTACGAGCCTCCTATTGGATAATTACTGCATGGATGATTATCTTTCAGCTGTTCTAACCTGTAAAACACATATCAAGTCTTAATCTCATTGTTCTTTTGTAAAAAATCTATATTCTGATTCTATCAGTTCATAGAATCAGTTCATAGAATCAGGCACATTTGAATACGAGGTTTCAAAGCTCTGTGCTGCATGCCGCACTCAAGTTTCTGATCGAATTTATTTTTAAAACAATGACGGCTTCATTCCACTTGTGTGTGGAGGAATTATTACATAATCACAGCAGAAATGACTCCACTCGCACATCAGGCATTCATCAAGCTCCAGAAAAAGCAACTCTCCATCAGATTGCTCCTTGGATGGAGGAGGACGTTTTTAGCATGTGAATCCATACTTTGGCATCAGTTTGATAAGGGGGATGTGATGTGGCCGCTTATTATTAGAATAAACCTCCTTGACTGCTCAGCTCCCTTGGCAGTTTTCCCTATCAAACATCCACTGCTGGATGCTGTCGTTGTCAAGTGTCCTTGAATGCAGCTCTTCGTTTTGCAAAGCACATATTCCAGATAACAGGCATCAGTGTGTGGGAGAAGCCGATGGGAATCGGCTCCCTGATGTGGAGGAACGGGCTGCCATGTTCTGAAGCTGCAGTAGATCAAAGAGCAAAACGGCGATTGCAATTTTCTCTATGTGCATTTATTTTATTATTGGGAGGCCTAGAAACGGGAACGCAGCCCATTTGTGGGGTCCAATCAAAGTAGAGTTAAAAACTGGTTTTACATTTCAGTTAAGTTTAGGGTTAGTTAAGCTGTAGATCATCATCTATGATCATATATACTGCTACCCCAAGGATGTGCTATGGTTATGGACTGCCCCTCGCCTGATGGAAGATGATAATAATGAATCATTTGTTTTCAGGTGTTTTCAACATAAACAATAAAATATTTCCAATGTGCTCCCACCTGTCTTCATTCTATTCTGTCTATTTTCTTCTTTGTTATTAGCCTTTAAAACAAAACCACAAAACCAAGACTAAAAACACAATACAACTACAGCTAATAGTAGCTTTTCCTAGCTTCCTAGCCTCCCAGCTAATAGTAGCTCTTCCTAGCTTCCTAGCCTAACAGACTAATACAAGCCCTCACAGCTAACAGTAGCTCTTCTGAAGCAATACTTGCACTGACCACTAGATGCGTGCCATAAGAGCCAACCTCTGTTTATGCAACTTTTAAAGATTAACATCTCTCTCCTGATCAGCGCTCAGTTGGGAACATCAAATAGCTACCAGGACTCAATAGATGGGGGATTTCTCGTTTATAAAGACCAACAATTTTCTAGGTTAGCTGGAGGCAAAGATCAGCAGTACTTCGAGGTTGAAACAGCAGCACAGTCACAGTGGAGGACCCTCAAAGTGGCCACCACAGTCTGAGTGATCAGTGCTGACGTCTGCACTGGCCTTTTGTTCCGCTCATCACCTCTCCTTTAGCATAAAAATATATCCAACCACCTCTGTCATAGAAACAATTCCCTCCCTCACTCCATCCACCCACCCATCCTGCCCAATGCAAGACCTGCTAAGCACTCCTCTTTAACTCACTCCATTCCAGCTTGAGTACCGTGGCGATGCACAAATAGCACAAATTGCACATGAGTATCACTCGTCTCTGTGGTGCTGGTTCTTGCCTCTCTCTAGCCCTGAATGTCTCTGTGCCTGCAGAAACACTGGGCTGAAAATAGAAAGAAAACGCTAACACACAGTTGTGATACAGCGCTGAACAAAGTGAATGAACCCGCCCGCGGAGTCTTTCTTTGTTATCGAGCACTTTATGTCTATCATTTGTTAGTGAAGCTCTATTTGCAGACTACCATTGCTCCCTCTAGTTTATCTGGGTCAGTCTTGAATGAGCGGGTACATCCATTAAAGGTCCAGTGTTCAGGATTTAGTGATATCTAGTGGTGATGTTGCAGATTGCAGCCAAGTAAACACCCTTACCTTGACCAAGTGTGAAGGAGAAACTATAGTAGCTGCAACATCAATGTAAAAACACAAAAGGCCCTCTATGGAATCAGTATTTGATTTGTCCTTTCTAGGCTACTGTAGAAATATACTGGCACAACATGGGAGGCTCTATGGAAGAGTGATCCCTCCCTATGTTGATAGAAAGGGCTTATGCAAGTCAAAGAGATTTTGAATCATTTTGACTGAACACTTATTTAAAACATACATTTCTGCTAATACGTTTATCTGAATCCTACAAAGAGTTTAATTTTGTGTTTGTCTTTACTATGTCAGAAGAATGGCTGTAAAAGAAAATTTGTTTGTTGTTCCAAGTCTACCTGAACCATCCCTTGGTTTTGCTGCTATAGGTCTAGGCTGCTGGGGGACTTCCCATGAAGTGCTAAGGACATGTCCTATTTTCTTTTCTCTCACTCTCAGTGATTTCTTCTCTAATTTCTTTTTTTTTCTTGTTATCCATGCATTTATGTTCTACTAATGTATATGTGTGTATGCTAAATTTAATCAGGTGTCTGTAACATCTTGTTCCTCCCTCTCCTCTCCTCTCTTTTCTGTCTCTGGCCTCAAGCAAATGGGTTCCCCCACATAAGGAAGTTTATCCTTGCCACCATCGCCTTAATGCTTGCTCTGGGAGTTTCAGGCTGAGTCCTGTAAAGTGTTATTGACACTGTATAAATGAAAATTCAACTGAAATTGAACATGACTCTAGTAACACTCCATTTGGATTTCAGTTTGGGACGTGTTTAAACTGGTACAGAGAAGAAACATTCGGCTGCCACCAGCCTTTGCATTGGCTTTTGGCCTGGTTGGGAGAAGTAAAGGGTGGCACTGAAAATATCCCAAGTCAGTCCTGGAAATACTGGAAACAATAGGCAAGATTTGACCCAGAGATATGTTGCACAGGAGCATGGGGCAAGCGTGTTCAAAAACCATATGCAGCCCAGTGACAGCTATGTTGAAAGCTAGTTCGTATTACATATGGCTCCCATATACAAATCCCAAATGAATGGCTCCTGTGATGGCAAGGGACACACAGGGCAACAACATTAACTTTGCCAGCCACAGGGTGTATGTCAGCCGCCTTGGCCCTGTCAAACACGCTGGCTTATGTTCTATAAATGGTGTGAACTGGTGGGCCTCGGAGCGGAAGTTTCAGATGAGTTATCCAGTGGTTGGACATGTACCTGACGGGGAATGAGGTTTCACTTTTGAAACATATGTATCTGCCAGATCCATACATTACAAATCTACTGTTTTGAGCACAGTGTTTACAAAGAAGATAAACATTTACAGTAACTGAAATGTGAAGTGTGAGTTGACACAATTTAGACAACTGAGTAATTTGTACTTCGGTGTTCATACTCAGTTCTCAAAGCCAAGCTATAAATCTGTAGGTGCCTGAGCACTGTACAAGTCCATGGAAAGAGAGTGTTGTTGAACTTCATGACTATCTCAAGTTGTTTTCAAACCTCAAATGTGACCTTGTTTGCCACTAAATCCATTTGCATTCATATGCAGTCTTCTGCTGGCCTCTGGAATCAGACCTGTGAACAGTCCTAGTCATTATATAGCGTGTGGCTACTGCAGATACTTCTATATCTCACACCGTGCTCAAGATGATAAAGTCAGCTGTTAAAACTATCTATAATTAGTTCCTTAGTGAGTGATCACCTGTCAGTGCTGCTTTCCGTCATTCCTTCTCAGGGCTCGTCAAACAGAACCAACTGAGCTGTCACACAAAATGGAGAACTTTTCATGGCCCATCAAAAAGCTGTTGTGCCGGCTTAATGGTGACATATCTGGGAGAGCCATGGGATGAGCGTCATCCATCACAGATATACTCCCTGTTTTAATCCTTATTACAAAATCCCACTGAACAAAAGTCAAATATCCTGTGAATACGAGCTGGAGGTAGGAGGCAGGCGGGTAGAAAGTTTGTCTTGATTGCTTTGTCTTCATTGCCCTGTGACCACAAACCGAACCAAGGTGAAATACAGCTGAATACTGTACTGAGTGGTCCTTGAACCTGCCCTAGGGTGCAGTCTGATGCCCTTTCTGTGAATTATCCGCATGTCTGTGGTTACTGTGCAGATGTTTATTTCTTGCACACAGTTGCCTCTCAAAAAACAGATGCTTCTGTTATAGTCTTAACATTTATTCATGTTCATGAGTTTAACCGGCCTGGGTACAACATGCGATTGAATGATTTATTCCCCAAATACTCACCACAGAAACTCAGCTTCTTTTAAAGGTTCTTATAGTTGCTATGGTAATAGGAACATGGTGCACTACATGGAGATGACAGACTGACATCAGAAATTACAGTTCTGAAAACAGACAATACTTATGTTTGAAACCATTGCTCAGTGTGTTGATTTTTATTTTTTTCTCTCTGCTGTAATTTTTCACCCATGTAACAAATGTGGAAACTACTGCTCAGAACACTGCAATGTACCTGCAATAATGAAGCCTTTAACAAACCAACATCTTTATCTACTTAAATGTATTCAGGTATTCAGGTGAGAATGTGCTAGATGAAAAGCTCGTAGACTGACCAGAATGGAAAGGGGACTCACAGTTTCTTTTTGCATTATGGTGGCACTAGAAGAAATATGTTCTCCTAACGAAAATGACCTGAACCTGAAATAAATAAAACACGATAGCTCATTGAATTTATCAGACAGGCTGAAGGAAAAATGCAAAAAAACTGTGTATGAAAAATTATGTATTTGTTTGTCCTCAAACTCAATGTTTATGAGACTGCGGTGTCTTCAGGCACTAAGTGCTGAGAGTGCCAACGGTCTACTTAATGAACTAGAACCATCTGCTGGAACTGCAGTGTTTCTCCCTGTGGATGGGGGAGGCTGAGGACCCGGAGTGCAGGGATGGCAGTAAAAGGCCTGGTAGCGCCAGCGGCTCTTCAGCTGAGTCAGATAACGTTGGAGGTCAGACAAATTGGTCATTCCCCCACTGGTCAAACTTCCACATTCAATTAGGAGCAATTAATTTCCAAACTGCCATATGATTGATTATCCACTTAATGCACTAGAATGTGTGAATGGAGGCTGAAATGCCGGAAGCCTTAGAGGTTGTTAACAACTAATTCAATCTTTCAGTAGAGTGGGGTAGTTTTAGGACCTTACTTACAGGAAAACATTATGATCTGCTTTAATACAGAAAAATCGAAAGTGACTTTCGACACAATGTTTTACGTACATTTCAACCTCAACCAACCTGAAGCCTAGTCTTTGGAGTGCTGAATACTTTGAAAACCCTCCATTCACCACATCCACCTCCAGCCAACTTTGATGCATTTCGCAGTGGGGGGAGAAAAAGGTTTCTAGGTTGTAGGATAGTGTTAGAGAAGTGCAAGGAGTCTTGTAAGAGATGATATTATCTCAACTTCATGAAGTCAGTTTGGGAGTACATGATAGGCAATACTGAGAGAGTTTAATGCTTGGTACAACCTGCCCAGGTGAAAAGCCAAATAAAAACTGTTCACGCCAGCAGACATGAGCACGATTCTTTTACATGAACCTTGATTAAAAGCCTTACCTCTGCACAACCTGGAGCCTAGCCACAGCCTGATGGTTATAGGGAGGAAATAACGCTTTGCACTAATGAGGATAAGAGGATATAAAAAAGAAAGGAAGTATGAATTGCTCTGCGTCAAAGACCAAGGAATAATTGAATTTCTGCGGTATCAATCAAGTTTCAATTTGAGTGAACGAAACTCAGTAAAAGCTTTATTCATCAACAGCTTTTCTCTCCAGGCAGGTCACCAATACGACCACTGACTACTTTTATGTACTATCTGAACACACTCATCTGCCGTTGACGCGATACTCATGGGCTTTCCTCACCGCTCTGCACCAGAAACAGAAGGCAATTTTTGTGAAGAAGATCAATTACGTTACGGATATTACCTTGTGATTTTTGTTATTAAAAACAACAACCAATTTGCACAATTTCTTAATATTTTATTATTAAAATATCGTATTTAATAATATCGTATTTTCGCGAGATGGATATTTCTATTTAAAGCAAATTGTTTGAGTAGACTGCATCTCCTTAGGCATTAGTTTACAAGGCTGGCCCAAGCTGCTTTATGCAAACTGAATGGAAATTTGTTTTCTGGGAGAGGGCAGTGATATACAGCAAGTGTTACCGAAAAGGCTGTCAGGGTGAATTATACCCTGTCAAAGGCTGCACAAATTTCTACCTTGGGCACAGCCAACTATGTAGCTAATTCATCATGTCTTGGTAGTGGACTGTGCAGGGCAGGTTATTGTAACTCAAGTGACATTAATGAACAATGCGAAGTCTTATACCTGACAAGACTGACAATGGAACTGTTAAGAGTGCTGGTTTAAAGAGTTAGTAACAATGTGGAGCACATCTTAAATTAGACGTCCCTGGTACATGCTAGGGTGGCCTACTTAAATTTTTGCATATAACCTACAGTGTCACTTTATGCTTATTAAGTTTATGTGCTCTGAGGATTTTTCTACATTTCTGCCTAAAAGAATACTCAAAACATGAAGGGATTTTCAAAAAAAGACCTGAAAGTGACAAAGACGGTAAATGGTCTTGTTTTTAATAAAGCACTTTCCTACCTATTGGTTCTCAAAGCACTGTACAGTCACAGTGACACATCTACCCATTCCCTCACTCAAGCATTTACACACCAATGCCGAGCACTGGGAACAGAATGTCTTGCCGAAAGGTCACTTCGGCATGTGGCATGTTACGGGGACAATTTCCACTAACCCTCCCCGCTCTATCTACTGAGACACAGCCGCAAAGAGAGACAGAAATATTGTACTTTTGCATTTGTTTATTCAGGATGAGCGTGGAAAAGTATGTGCGTCTCTAAGATTACAAGTTAATTTCAAGGCCAAATTAGAGTCCATCTGTTCAGAGGTGTTGTCAATCAATGTAATGAGACTCAAGTGTCGTTCAAAATCTGGGATTTGTCACGGTCTGATTTTCACAACACATTTGTGGAAGTGTGTGATGGCACAGACAAGGGAGCTTTCTGAAGACCTCAGAAAAAGAGCTGTTGTTGCTCATCAGGCTGGAAACAGTTGTAAAACCACCTCTAAAGAGTTTGTTGACTGTCACCCTCCATAGGAGTGGTCAACCAACAAAGATGACTCCAAAAGAAAGACACATATAGTCACAAAGAAAGAAACCCAGGGTAACTTAAGGCTTCTCTCACTCTGACTAATGTTAATGTTCATGAATCCAAAAAGAACATTTGGTGTATGCACTTTGTTAAACATTGTGAACATGCCAGAAGCCCATTGGTAAAATGTTTTGTGGATAAATGAGACCAAAGTAGAATTGTTTCTCCAAACCACTGTAGTCCACTGATCAGCAGTAACCAGAAATATTTAGTTGCTGTTATTGCTACAAAAGGGGGTCACACCAGATACTGAAAAAAAGGGATTATATACTTTTACAACTCACAGGTATGGACAAATTATTAATTTGATATTTCTGGTTCGGTTTTATTTATCTGGTTGTGCGATGACTTGCGTGATGTTGTGAGGCATTGTGACGCAAAAATGTAGAAACTTCTGAGGCATAAACTTTTAAGTGGCACTGAATATGGATGATCTTCCAGAATGTAGTGCCCTATACACCTGCCTCATGGGGGGCCTTTTTCAAAATGAGTGCAACAAGAATGTCTTCCTAGAAAAAAATGGAAGGAACCAAAGCTGAAGAAAAGGAGGAGGCTTAGCTCCTCCAACCACAAGTTCATTGAAGACTCTATCGTCTTTGCTGGTGACAAGAGCTGAGGTTAACTAAATGAATTTATGTGGAAATCTTACCACACTTGTCGTCAATTCTTCATCCTCTGAATGGCACTTTGTCAGCTACTATATCTCCGCAGACACAAGCCAGACATGAGGTACAACCTCTTATCAGAGTGTACAGCATGTTCTGATGTGATGGCCTTCATGAGCGGGAGCACATGTGTGGCAGGCAGTCTCGACCCATTAACAAGGCGCACTTAGTCCTTGACTGCCAATTTTGGTTTTCGATAAAGGAGCTCAGTGAGTGCTGATTTATGACCGTGGCACTGGTGGAATGACACATTGCAGTCTCAGTGCTGAGGCACACTAGGCACAGTCATCCATAAAAATCACTAAATTGTTGGGAGGGAAGAAAGCAAAGCAGTGAATGTGTTTTAAATGTAGAAACAGTCTGCCTCCGTAATTAGATGAGTTGTGGAGGACAGGACACAAAAAAGACAAGCTTAAATAATGTAATTATTTATTGATCCCTGAGGGGAAACAATCTATGCTCCTAAATGTCCTCCTTGTAGAGGCAAGAGGTCATAGTCACTTACAGCCCTTGCTCTTTAGGCCTCTTCGGGGGTGCCTCAACAATTGCAGACCTCTCTTTGAGCAAGAGTTGCCTTCATATTAATCATTTTTTTCCTGAGATACATTTACAAAGAAACTCACTTGATTGAGATTCATTCATTTTTATTTTTTCTATGACCACTTGTCCTCTGGAGGGTCGTGGGGGGAGCCTATCCCAGCTGTCATTGGGCGAGATGCGGGGCACACCCTGGACAGGTCTCGAGTCTATCACAAGGCTTGATTGAGATTGTTGCCAACACATTTTGTGATTCAGGAAGCGGGGCATTATTATTCTGCGCAGATGTCATGATCCGGAGTGGATTGTAGGATTTATAACAAGGAGCTCAGGACAGATTGATGAAAGCGTTATTGCAAATTGTAACACAACACATCAAGTTATTGTGGCAGTTCCCTTAAGATCCTTCAACACAACACTAATGGTTAATTTGCAATGAGCTAATATTCAAGAAAAGAATAACATACATTGGTGGTAAAACTTTTGCAGATAAGGTCAAGGTGACCGTTTGCTCTTTAAGTTGATGACACAGGTAAAATCACCCCCACGGCACTCAGATGAGTTGTATGACCACTACACTGTTCCACTTCTATTCATCACCACATAGAACCCGTCCAAGCTATTCGATTGGCCTGGCAGATCCTTGCAGAAGCATGATCAATTCCTAACAGAGCGACTCCAGACCAAGTTTCTGTAACAAAAACAAAACTGTGTCGAGCTCTTGTTCCACAACTTCTTTCATCTGGAACACATCCATGGGGTATATTCAGCAGGACATGCCAAAAAGACTTGGGTCCATATTTGCGAGGGATTGTCATTGTATGTCATCCTAGCAGTTTCTTCTTTATCTGTGAGTTATATATTATTTTTCTTGGTATTTTGAATTTCTTCCAGTTGTGGTTTCCTTTGCCAGCCACCTATGGACAATGATTCAACTGACAGTAAAATACTAGCCCATGGTCTGCTTTGGGAAACAGCCTGCTACTAATGACGATGTACACACATAACCATGATACACTTACCTTGTTTTTTAAGGTTTACTATCCATAAAATGAATACAGAGTACTGAAGAATACTGAGTTGCTGTTGAGAAAAAACATGTTCCTGCAAGGGATTTGGAATAATGTGGAATAAAGTTTAATAATTTACTGCTATTGCTCTTTTTTTTTCTACTTCTCAAACAGAACCCAGCTGTTCACTTTCCCTTTCGGTTCTGACTATATATTTACACTACTTTAAAGAGTCAGTGTTGCTAGTGAGGGGTCCGATATTTGAGGACTTGCCTAGAATTGTGGGATCATTGAACAGGGCTGTGATAATCTTGACCTCTGTCACTGTGGCAGAGAGAGAACCAGTGATTAGAGCAACTTTATAAATCACATACAACACTAAATGACAGATGCAGACTCCAGACACTTTTTAAACCAGTCTTGCACAGTATTGGCCATTCAAGATCATTTACTTGTTTATGGGATGGCAGACAGTTGCAGAGAATAAGGAGGAGGCACTTTGCCCTAATGACTATTGGGACCTGTAGCCGAATCCTCTCATCTGTGACCCCTGATAGAGCAGGCTGTCTGGACGCGGTTTATGATGAAATGTCTCTCAGCAAGTGTCTATGGCCCAACGTGATCACTCATTACACTTTTTTATGGACTAGAGGCTCGGAGGAGAGCCAAAAAAATAGCCAACTTTAAGCCGCTTTTTTCTTTCAGCAACTGCCAAATGTTTTGATGCTCATGCAGGCGGGCAGAAATTACAGTTCAGCTCTCAGATTACCGTTGCTCTGACTAAAAATAGTTCAAAGAAGCATCTTCCAGACCCTTTGTTTGTGAGCCACTGTGCTCATAATCGTATTGTAAAAAGTGAAAAGTGCATGTTTCTTTACTGGGTTAAACAAACAAAAGAAAAAATATTGTTTTTGTAAAACTGTGGAACACAGCACACTAAATATTCTGTAAACAACTGAAACCCACTGTCTCTTTTTCAGTGGAACTGTACATAAATACAGATCTTTATCCTTCTTTATCCTATCACTAAAATATGAAATACTGATTATTTAAATCAGAAGAAGTAGGAATCAAGAACATACAGTGATTGCACTGACACTAGTGTGTTCTTATACATTATAACTATTGAAGTCTCCATATGTCTGTTTCATTTTCTGTTTCCTATATTTCATTGTAGTTTATGCTCTCTGAAATTACTGTTATATAGTTCAGGCCTTTTAATTGTATTTTACCACGGGGAAAAGTTATTTTCCCTGTACTTTTCATGAAACCAATGAGCACTGGAAATGCATATCCTCCATTCATGTCTCAAATCTGACCCTCTCTCTCTCGTCTTCCTGTGCATTTGCTGCATCTCCAAAGGCGCCTGTGTGAGTCACAAATATAGTGAGCTCTGTGGCCTCAGATCCTCAGATAGCCTCTCCCATAAAACAACTAAATGATGTGACAGCAGACGCATGAGGCAAAAAGGGAGCTCCAGCAATTTAAATACCACAACAGAATGAAGCGACTCAAGGGGAAATGATGAAAGGGTGCGATGATTCAGTACCAAACAGAGGTTCGGCCCATTGTATGTGCACCAGCAGACAGGGGGGCATTGTTACTCAGACTCGCTGCTTGGTATAATAGCCCTAGATCAAACAAGAACAAATAGCAGTCATGTCTCATGACTTGTCTGATGGAATGAGGGTTGTGGGTGCACATATTGTTTGTGTGCTACCCGGGACACAGCTACACAAAAAACAAGCTGAAACAAGAGCAACTAGACTTGTAGAAGACGTTTCATTCAAGCCTTTGGTTCTAGAAGACTGCTGGGGGCTTGGGGTTTAAATAGGAACATGTGTGGGTGTTGCCCAATTTACATGAGGCTCTGTTACAGTTACACATCTGGTCATTAGAAACCTATCTTATCTGATCTTTTCTTATCTAATGACCAGATATGTGATTGTAGATACAGGAATCTTTTTTTTTTTTTTAATCTCATTTTCTTCTCAGATGACATGTATGATTGCGTTACTCTTCACACAGTCCCTGCCCAAACAATCTGATTGGCCCAGCAGGTCTTTGAAAGAGCATAATCAGTTCCTCAATGGAGAGACTCCAGACCAAGTTTCCACCACAAGTAATTTGTAGGCACTACAAATACTGCAGCACCTTGAGACATTACACCACTGGAGACTGGAGATTTGTATTTGAAATGGTGTTGAGTTAAATTTTATAAGAACTTAAAGTGTGGACTAAATTTTTAAATGCCTGCTTTTAAAGCTTCTAATTGGATGCCTTCACCCTTATAGCTGTATAAAACAGAAACATAGATAATCATTTAATTGCCTTAACATGCTTAGGATGTTTCTTTGAATGTTCTCTGCTTTTCTCTGAACCAGTGTGCCAAGAATTTACAGAGGCACACAAAGTCATCATTTATATACTATAAGGAGAACCCACAACCTCACCTCCTCTTCTTACCCAGGTGCTGAAGGGATGCAAGAAGCTGACCATGTCTGTGTGCTCCATGGGACGGATCCCTGGAGGCTACATCACCAACCACATGTACAGCTGGGTGGACCCTCAGGGACGGAGTGTCTCCGCGCCACCTGATGATCTGGAGGCCAACCAGAGGCAAGGGCTCGGCATGGAGGAGAGGACGGTAAGGCTGCAGGCTGTGAGAGGGAGTCCTTTTCAGCATTTTGAAAATGACCTCGGTCAAATTCAAAACTATTATCGAGGATAATTCAGTTTTTTTTTTTTTTTTTTGCAAATGTCATCCCACTTGTGTCTGACAGCAGTCAGCATAGGACAGAAATATGTCTCCCTGAGGACATCGTGACCTTTGGTGCTGTGAAATTATGGAAGACAGACTTACAACAAAGTTGTATAAAGCCACCACAGTTCTATGACTGTGGCTGCACATTTAGAGATGATTTAATTGAATTCATCAAATGAAAAGCACACCTGTTACTATGTGTTTTGACTGGATACACAGTTCATTACTGTTGTGACAGCTCTTAGTCAGAAACCTACCTGGATTTGTCAGGCAACCAAAAATCAGTTACATACCATTTTATCTCTCTTTGACTGGTTTAATAATTCTAGAGTCATTTTCACCTTTTCTTGCTTGTAGACTATTACAGTTTAACACAGTGAGATCTGATAAAGAATTTCAGAGGATTGAAATTAATAAGTGGATTTGTGACTGAATTTTGGTTCTTTCAGCAAAAGATGAACAAAAATTCCAAGAAAACCCAAAAACGGAATCAAAAATGGGGAAGAAACACAACATCCGGGTAACTCAGACAACTTGACAAGGGGAAAGACTGCTGTAAACACACAAGGGCTGATGGGATAACAAAAAACGGGGGACTATGAGTGAAGGGCCCACAGACAAAAGACAAGGCAAGACAGGTGAAAGCAATACGAGGTGAAGGAAAAATAACAGATACACAGGAAAACAAAAATCCAGGACACGCTAAAAATAATGATGACATCTTGACAGTCAATAGGCAACAGGCAGGGCCCCCAGTGATTGCTGACAAACTTTAGACTACAGCAGTGGCAATGTGATGCTTTCAATGACAGTAGGAGGCCCCCATAAGGGGCCCCCCATCTTATAACTCTGCACACTCAATCCAGAGATATTTCTCCCATTAAAGTAG
>JASGAT010396329.1:0-13097 GCA_030220025.1 Chelon auratus
TGCCATCAAGGAGTGTCATTGCTATGGGGTGGGGGTGCCTGGTCTGGTCTAGGTGGGTGCTACATGTCTAAGTAACATCCACACTAATGAATGCCAGGTCCAAACGTTTCCCAGCAGAACACTGAATTGTCACAAGATGGCCAATGTTATTCACTTCACCTGCCAGTGGTCATAATGTTATGCCAGATTGCTGTATGTGGTACTATGTGTAATGCAAACTTTCCATCTCTTCCCAAAACACACATTTCTACAATGCTTTCAGGCAGACACTGCTGCAATGATATAAACCCTGATTGAAAAAGGAAAAATATTGATTTTAACTCTGATAGAGAGAGAAGTCATTCCCACGAGGTCGGATTATTATATAAGATTCATAATCGAATAAGTTAAGAGCACAAAAGCAGCGACTCTTACAGCCCTTTTTTCGCCGGTGGTTCTGGTGGTTTATGACTTGTACAGATTGTTATCTGCAGCGGGGACAGATACAGCTGAACAAATAACCCAACATCACACGTACAGCCTCACAGACACAATGGGGCTGTATGATACGGGGCCTGACAGATGTAACAAGCAGACTTTCGGGGTGGCGATGAAACGCGAGGAACAAGAAGAGTCACTCTGGACAACAGAGGAGTCGAGTTTCCTTTCAGAGAGGCGAAGGAAGTGATACTCCAGCATCTCAGCCCCAGAGCTGGCTGCCTCTCTGGTTTGAGAGCGTTACAGCCAGCAGCGCACCAGAGCCCCACACAGCAGAACAAAAGAGCAAATCTGAAATGAAAGAACACTGAAATATAACAAAGAAAGCCTCTGAAAGTAAAACCCACACACATTGAGACTCAATCAAATCCAGCCGGTTTGCCTTTCCTGGTCACAAATAAGAGAAGGCCTGAGAGGACATGAGGTAAGCACAGGAGAAATGTTATTCAATTTTTGTCCTCATCCATCTCCGTATATCGCCACGACTCCGCCGAAAGTGTTTTCCTATTGGCAAATGTGGCAGCGCTTCGGTAATAAATCATGAGCCGAAGCTCTGGCCCCCAGCCCGGCTGACATGATTCTCCACAATTGGATTTCTCTCCGTCTCCCTATCTGCATGTGTTATCAGGACACCAGCACCATGACGAACAGTCCAGCCACCAGTAAGGTTAACGTCGGTGCAACAGGGTGGCAACAATCACCGGTTTTTCATTTAAAGGGAAACTATTTTACCTGTTCTCTATCGTTTTATTGTCGTGAGGTCACACGAGAGTCACTATAAATGTTAATGCTCGCCGCACCGATAACAACGGAATTCATGTTTCACTGAAAACATCCTTTAATAAACTATGGATATATTTCTTTCCCCGTAGGCAGAATGTAAAGCTATGCAAATGAAACCATGCAGCTACATGCACATGCTGCACACATTAAAGCCCTATCTGCTTTTGCAGCAACTCTAAGCATAACAATTGGACCTGCAAGCAAGGTTAAACATTTGCAGCTGTGCCCTCTGCCTGCGTTATTTTCATCACTGTCCGGCAAATAGTCAGAGGTGTTTAGTCAGAGGAGGCAAAAAAAAAAAAAAAGAAAACGCAAATTAGTAACTTGAAATTGGATTTGTGCTTGCCAGAAAGGCCTCCTGAAAACGTGTGATGAGCTTCACACAGCTGGAGACGAAGAGAGGGTGAGAGAGGGGGAGGAGAAGGGGGTGGGAGTGGATGTGGGTGTGAACAACAGCTACTGTATGAGTTTTGAAGAGACAGCAAGAGATCCGTGGGGTGAAATGGAGAGGCCTCGTTACAGTCGGCAATTACGGAACATAACAGCTCTTATAAGGGCAGGCTGCCTATAATTCTCTACTTTGCCTAATTTTGCTCTTTTGTGAGGCTGTTTGTGAGCCGTGATTGGGGGGAGATGCATGTGAAGGATTCGTGTGAAAGGCTTTCTCGTTTTAAAGGGGTGGGGGGTAGGGGGTTTCTCTGATGAAGCCCCAGAAAGCGTGATTCTCCATTTGCCTCCGGTTTGTGTTTATATCTTGGACAAGTTTTAAGAGTGCCAATAAGGCCCCGCGAAGCTGTGCGTCTTCCCGCGAGCAAGCAGATGGGGAGCAAAAGAGCATCAGAGCATGACAATATAATGAGTCTGCTAATCATAGCATTCAGCCAAGCAGACAATAAAGCCATTGTCAACATGTTTCAATGCTGGCTCCGGAAAAGGGAGACAACGTGGACGGTCCTCAAGTGGGAATCAACAGTTTTGGGTTTTTTTTTCTGAAAGCAACAGCCACCGAATGGAGACAGCCGATACTAAACGATGATGATGCTGTAATAATGTGTTACAGTACATGCAGTATACAGTACGTCGCATCAAATCACATGTTTCTGCTTCACTGTCTGGTGTTTGCTCATAAAACAAAAGAGGAGATTAAAGGTTAGATGAGATATTTTGCCAACTTTACTGTCACTGGATCCAAAATGGATTCATTAAAGCATCATTAAAGCACCAGCATTAAATGTTTGTCTCCTCCTTGTGGCAGTAAGGGTAATTACAACACTTTTGATTCACTGTTTGCCTACGAGATCTGCATCGCCCCAGTGGTGAAAATACCCACAGTTCCAGGACCTTGATCTATTATATAGATAAACAACTTAATAGTTACTCAGCCTACTGTCCAAATATTTATATTAACCTGCCTCTCAACTATAAGACGACATCCATGTTTGGCCTCGACCCATTCTCTTCTTCTTCTTCTTCCATTCTTCACATTAATGGTAATCCATGTTTGTCCTGATTGCTTCCTTTCATTAGACTGTAATCATTTCTCTCAATGCCACATTTCTTTTTTATCTCAAGCATCAGACATTCTTCTTGGATGCTTCAGATGATTTGTTTTGTCGTATATTTATTTCTTTATTTGGAGCCTATTCTGTTACCGGTGGACCCAATGCAAGATATATGTTAGAAGGACTGCAGCTTGTAGCATCATGCTAGATGCTACTTGGATGCAGTATGTGTTGTTCCAGCAGCTAGGCGTCTGAAAGTGTTCCGGACGGGAAGCAGGAATATAAAAAAGTTGGATTACTCATACGCCACCCCATCGCGTGACTCCCCGGCTCCTTTATCTTCTTTGGGGCTTATTGGCAGTATCCATAACAGCTTGGAGCGCCGTTACCGCCACCTACTGCTGCCGCTCTCTGTTGTCACCTGTCAGTTTCTGTCAGAAATGTTTCACAAGTACGAGCACATTAATACTTAAAAAGTTCAGTTGGAGAGATAATTTCCAACACTAAAATATTTTAGAATGAAAATTTATGAGATAAAATATGGATCAAAATGCTCTCTAAAGTCAGTCTGACGTAACAAATTGTGCATATATTTGCATTATCAGTGCGGCACAGGAGCTGGACTTTAATTCTTTAGTGGCAGAATAAAGTATATGCTGCTACAAATGGATGAAGGTAATACATCTTTATAGGCGCGAGAAAAAAAATGCCTTTTATGCCTTGTGATCTTTCACCACACGCCTTCACTGTGGAGTTTTCGTTCTGTCTTAATGCACTCGTCAGCGTTTTTGTGTTCAAAGACCAATTCTTTGCACTGCGCGGCTGACGAGACATATCACATTTGCCTGTGACGCCTAACAGTGTGAAAAAAAGTGACAACCAGCCCCGACATTGTTAAATATTGCTTTAGTGACACTGAACGTTTGAGGTCACATTACAAAACTAATTAAGATCTGTCTAAAGGTTTCATTTTGGGCTCCTGAAGTGACACTGAATAAATTAAAAAGCAACAAATGTTGGGGAAAAAAATGACAGTCTGCATCCGTGAGCTGGTCTTATCTTCTAATTTGTTTGAACAAAAGTAATGAAACAATTACCCATAAAATGTTGTCCCCCATCCAGCTAACAGCCTAAAACCCAAATATATTCAATACACTAAATGTACTATGTCACAAACTGAGAAAAAAAAAGTAGCAAATTATCAGGTTTGAGAAGCGAGAATTAGTCAGTGTGAGTGTTTGGCACTTTAAGGATGTAAAACGACTTCTTATGGAAATGGTTGCACATTAATTGTATGTCGATCAAGTAAGCAATTAATTAGCCAATCATTTCAGCTCCAGTAACAATTTTAATCTGTCCCATGACGACAGACGCTACGGCAAAAGAGAGCTGCGAAAACGTTGCCCGCACTTAATCGTAACAGAAATATACGTTTTGTCATACTGCGTGCAGGAACACATACACAACAGAACATCTGTGCTACTTTAAAATAACCACTGAATGGCAGTTTATGTTTTGTTTATTTAGATATTTTTTTATTTAAATTCAATATTCTTATTTTGCACCTTCATTCGGGCATTTCTAATCACATTTTACCGTTATGGTGTTATGTGTGGTTAATTAACATACTTGTCAGGGAGCCTACGCAGCAGTGCCAGGAGGTTCAACACAGGATTTCAGCACCAAGGACAGCTCCCTCAGCAACACCAGCGACAACGTAATCTGCTTTCACACAGGAACACTGACTTAGAAAAAAAAAAAAGCAAATATGTCATTACCTCAACGCTGCAAATAAGAAACGGTTAATATTCGCTTTTCTTTGGCTGTACGGCGTCAAAACAATGACCTTGAACATCAAGAGTGCACTTCATGATGGGAGAGTGTTGGCACCGAACATAAGACCCAAGTAATTTTCAATTTCCTCTTTAGGTTCTTAGCTGTAATGCTCGCCTGAGATTATAAATGTCTTTGTGACCCTCAGCTGTCAGTGTTTTTTTTTTGTTGTTTGTTTGTTTTATTTTTCTGGGAAATCTAATATACGAGGGCTATTTGTTGAGTGAAAAAATATTTGAGTTCACCATTGTGACGTTATTGCAACTCCCATGTTGAATGGTAAATCTGAGACTGAGGCAATGACACACCACCAAGCTGATGGCCGCCCCATTTGCTGGTGTCGGTCCGTCATGTTGCGTCCCGCATCGTTGCACCATGCCAACAGTCCTCCAGAAGATTCAATCACTTTGACTTGTATAGAAAACTGTTGTAGATGTACTTGTTTTACATCTTAAAGGGGAATTACCATTTTTTACAACCTGGATCTTATTTCTGGCATAAAATACAATCGTTTACTCGCCCATGTATCTTCGGTGTCATTTGGAGTCGTTCGGACAGTATTTAGATTCGCATATATCCATATAGTGGGAGTGACTGGGGCACCGAAACGCAGCCTCTATAAATAACGCATTATCTGCTGCGAAACTCGTTCATTTCACCAATATTTTATTATCATACGTTAGTGCTATTCCCTGTCGAGTCCAGAGTTCCATCCATTTGCGGACGTGCAGCGGTTTGTTGTTCTTTGGCCAGCTGTTCCTCTCTCTGCTGCTCTCCTTTCAATGAGCTCCACATCCGTATACTCTGGCTCAAAGCGGTAAGCATCCATCATAAACAAAATCGTCATCCACAACCTCAGAATCAGATAAATATTCAGCCATGTTGCAAAAAAATAGCAGCAGCAAATTACAGGTAAACAAGCTGACATCATCCAGGTCAGAGGTTAGTAGGTCAATCTACAGACCCCGGATGATGATAACAGGTAAGTCCGGACTCAACGGGGAATAGCACTAGCGTATCATAACAAAATATTGGTGAAATGAACGATTTTCGTGGCAGATAATGCGTTATTTAGAGGCTGCGTTTCGGTGCCCCAGTCACTCCCACTACATGGATATACGCGGATCTAAATATCTTCCTAACGACTCCAAATGACACCAAAGTTATATGGGTGAGTAAACGATTGTATTTTATACCAGAAATAAGGTCCAGGTTGTAAAAAAACGGTACTTCCCCTTTAATGAAATCTCAACATTTAAATGCAAGCAGTATGAATAAACAGTAGATTACTATTACTACTACTATTAGCCTCCCAGCTAATAATAGCCTTTCCTGTTTCCCCCTTTGAATGATGAACACAGACTACTGCCACCTGCTGGTATGGAGGGTTATGTCTTCTCAAACAGATACAGATTGTATTTGCCAGCGGGCTGTAGTCAGGTTCTTTGATGTGGTGTATACTGCTATATGATATAGAATATATACCCAACTGATCAGCCATACCGGGCTGCACAGTGGTGTGGTGGTTAGCACTGATGCCTCACAGAAAGAAGATTCTGCGTTTGAATCCATGGGCCGACTGGGGCCTTTGTGTGTGAAGCATGTTCTCCCTGTGTCTGCGTGGGTTCTCTCCAGGTACTCCAGCTTCCTCCCACCGTCCAAAGACATGCTGGTTAGGTTCATTGGTGATTCTAAATTGGCCGTAGGTGTGAGTGTGAATGGTTGTCTGTCCCTCTGTGTTAGCCATGTGATAGACTGGAGACCTGTCCAGGGTGTACCCCACCTCTACGCCCCCACTGCGACACCCTAGAGGACAAGCGGTTACAGAAAATGAATGAATGAATGAATCCAGCAGATTATCATCACCAACAACATGGCGTGTGTTTATATCTTGGACAACAGTGTGTAAAGAATATTTATTAGTAGTTTGTATGACAGTTTTTGAAATTAAATGAAATGTTGTTATTCTTCACCATCCACCGTAATAGACAGAGCCACGAGTGATGCAAGAGGTATTTACTGTCTATATGTTTGAGGCTTCCCACCGCCTGCTGTAACAAAGGCATCGACTAAGTTGAATGTACAGTGCCGAGCGAATGTTCATGTTCTTTGATGTTTACATTTTTCTAAATTGGCCTCAGATTCAGTCCGCGGCAAAGGGAACGACCTCAAACAGCCAGCCGGCGTCAGAAAGAACTTTATCTTCAGAGATAAAAGGAGGGAGTCCTGCAAACGACGATATAGCTCCCGCTGAGTCCTGATCCCAACATCACAGAGTCAGTTGCATCTGGGTGATACGTTTAACTGGTGTTGACAGAAAGACAGGTTTTTAAAGTAAAAAGACTGGTTTTACTTTTTATTGTACGGGATTACTGTGCATTATTATCAATAGCATCCATACTTCACTTTTACTGCACAATATCAAATCAGATCAACTTGCCATGAATGAAAAATGCAAGGCTCCCTGGGGGGACAGTTGGGGGGGNGTAGGTGCGTGCTCAGGGCAGTTCATGGCAAACAAAGCATGTTCTGTAATCACAAGCCACAGCTGCCTCCCCTTTTTAATGCACATGTTTATTTCTGAAGGTTCAGGCACAGCCCGTATAATTAAACAGACAATGGGAGTTATTCTTGGAAGAGTTTATGCTTGCATTCCTGTTTTCTTACTCCCCTGCTCGCTTCTCGCTGAGACTCCTTTCTTTCTGAACTCCAATTAGTGTGGATTAAAAAATAAAAAAATAAAAAAAGAAAGGTCAAAAATACAGTTAAATGTTGCAGCACTACAGTTTAACTTGGTGCTATTACAGGTGTGATCTGGAAAAAAAAAGCTTTTTTTTTTTTTTAAAGAGACGCTGAGAGTGACTTTACACGAATCCTTCATTCTCTCGGAGGGAAACGTTTGATTAGAGCAACGATAAGCAACATATCATCTGCTCTGCTTCAGATGAGCCTTCTTCAGTGAGAAGAAAGTACTTCCCAGCACATTTAATAATCCGCTTCGCACGCGTGGTAGAGCTATAGTATACTCTCTTTCATCTCTCAGATGCCCTTTAGGCCAAGGAAGGGAGAACCTTGAGTAGTACTGAAATAAGAGCTTAAATGAAAGCAGGAGGGACGTACAGTCTTTAACCTTGATACATCTACGAGCATAGAAAATGAGCCACGCTGAGCTTGTTTGTGGCTCTGACTTTTCAGTGTTTATGACAAGTGGCTTACATGTGACGAAACACCATTGCGGAGGTACTTAATTATGTATTTCTACACGGCGCAATACACACTGATATTGTATCATTAGCAATGTAGAAGGGAAAAGCAGCTGATATTCTACGCACAAAAATGGCTTTGAGGAAATTATTTGAAAATGTTGTTTGTCCAGAAAATGCGTTAAAACCAGCTTAGCAAGATTCATGATTTAATCCATTTTGACGAGTGTAGAGTTTCCACACAGTTTCCAAATCTGACAGATCTCAACAAAAATTAAAGGGAGGATGATGAAACAACAAGTCAGAAACCCACACATCGACATTCAGGAGTGATTTTTCTGATCAGTTGATTTGAGTTGAAGCGGCCGAAGGCACATCACAGGCCGTTTGATTTCTGCTTGCGGACAGGTTTCAACTGATTGTTGGAGAAATGTAGATTAGAATGAAAGGCGGTCGAGTCTTTGGCGTGAGGGTTTCCATATCTCGGAATAAGCTGCCCGTGGCAGAATAATAATTTATTCAAGTTTCAACTCATTTTAAGAGAGCAGCTTTCAAGCTCCCTCCCCTTAATGTTTTTTTTTTCAGTTAAATGTTGGAAAAGCATCCTATAACACATTGATGTTCATCAGAGTTATTGCCGTTATTGATTTTTTATTGTTTTTCTCTTTTATCAGTGTTACTGTTTTTATTGGCGTCGTCTTCCTCGCTGTGATCCTCGTATATGAAGAAAACCATCGTTGTTATTGTTGTTGCGGCCATTGTCTTCAGCGTTGTTATCATTGCCATTGTTGTTCCTGTTGACATTATTGCAGCTGGATTGGAGATAGCACTTTAGAAATAATAGAAAAACACATTTACTCCAGATAAAATAATGTGTATATAATAACAAAAATGTAGATTTAGTTACCATGGCTGCAGCATCCCCGTACAGTAAGCTTCGCATACACCTACTTTATTTTTTACTTAAAACGCAATAATAATAATAATAATAATAATAATAATGCTGTTGCTTTCTACCATAAAATATGATTTTGCATTTCCTGCTGAGCTTTATTGTGAGTCAAGAATTTCCACTTTCTCCGTTTCACTTTCACCCGACTTTAAACAAATAAATGGGATTCTCTTTGGGTTTTTACAGCCTTATGAGGAAACTAAGTACAGCGTTTAATACTGTTCTAGCTAGAGGTAAGACACAGTAATTGGAGCACACTCTATGCATCATAACACGAGTGAATGGCGGTATTAATCTTCACAAAATGCCTCATTAGTACCATCAACCACAGAGTGAGAGTGGGACCAAAGCGGCTCCCTGAGGCACGCCAAAGCCACCGCCTGCATTGCCAAGCGTCAACATACTGCAGGAAACAGCTCAAACCAGCGAACAGAATATCAAACAAAGCCTTAATGGTAAAACTTGTCTTGCATTTTCTCAATAATGCGTTACGTTTCCTAATTAATTCAGGTGCAGCGTGAGAAATATAATTTCCATTTATATGGACTGTTATGGAGGTGACATTCTTCACATTTAAGTTACTATTGGTGATGATGAACTGCTATAATGGGCACATTATGGAAATTGAAGCGAAATAAACAACACAGAACTACCCTGAGGGTAATATATATTTCATAGTTTTACTGCAGAATAAGCTGTCTGTTTTCTTGTTGTTGACTTTGCACTCTAAACTGGAGAAGCAGTCTGAGGCGCTGCACGTACTATTCAGGATGTGTGACAGAGGCCTGCAGAGCTTGCAAAGCAGGTACCACCAGTTCCTCACAGGGAGAAGAAACAAATAGAATTATTTATATGTGTAAAATATTTATTTGGGATCTGTCTGTGCCCCCATTGCTAAAATATAGCATAGGTTATTCAGCAGAAAACCCAGAGTGGCCTAGAACATTGAAAGACAAAATTTTCCTCATTCCATCGCTATAATAATCAACAGTTTGATGGTTGTGACATCATAAAACTACAATTAATTAAAATAAAAGGGGCATGTAAATATGTCAGTGCCTAGGATGTAACCTAGAGCAATTCATAATGGACCCCGTGAGCATTCACTTCAAATTCAAAATCTATCATATGCAGTACAACATCTACACATACTGGATTTCCTCTGTGCGTCTTGGCAATATTAATGAACTAATGTGTGTGAAGCAAAATGGAAATCAGGTTTGACCTTGTTGATTAAATACCGCTGTGTTGCAGAAACACGGAGTAAACACCCTCCTTTTTTCAGGATCCAGAGGAGATTTGACGAGAGATTCGCGGGAGCCGCTAAATCCAAGACAAATACAGGAAGTCTGCACAAGTGAGACATCTGTATGTGCATACCGTAATGAAGGCTGGGGGCTGTGATCAGTGACTGTGAGAATGTGCAATTCATTTCAAGATTGCTCCTTAAAAAAAATTAGCTATGGTTCTTTATGCTCATCAAGGAGGGCAGTGAACCATTCAGTGTGTTGACCTCTGTGTCAAAGACCACATCTTTATGACAGCTTTACACAGTGAACATCCTTTTAAGCATTTTGCTATTAGTGTCCATTTAAAAAAAAAAATGCTTATGTGCATTGTTGCAGAATAAAAGCTGTGTGCATTGTGCATCCAGCTTTTGTGTGTCCAGTGTGCTTTAATGTGATTAAAATATTCTTGCAAATGTAGACTGGATGGAAACCTTCCATTCATACAGATGGTTTAATTAAGATCATTAGACACACACATTAAAAGTGTGGTTGAGTCACCAAGGTTACAAGAGAAGAGAAAAACACCTTATAATAACATAATCTATCTAGTCAACATTCATATTTGAACGCATATACAATTCAATACCCAGTGGTACTTTACTGTCTCTGTCTTGAATGCTGTCTACTATTCTCCTATTCTCTGTCCATTTTGTGTTGTACTGTGCCTCAATTCTTCATTCTCTCAAACCTTCACATGCTACAGGATGTGCAGCAGAGCACTGGAGGGGCAGCCACGCGTGGTTTCACCGGGAAGCAGATCTAAACAAAACGGACGCTGCAATACAACAACTTGCTCTAAATCTACTGATCCGTGCTCCGGTCCAGTCCGGTAGATGATGGAAATATGCACCTGCAAGTTGGTTTGTCGACTGCCTGTCGAACCAAACTAAAAATAATAATAATAAGAAGAAAAAGATGCAGAAGAAGAAGAAGAAGAAGAAGTAGCTGCAGTTACTTTGCAGTGACAAACCAGATGGCTAAATGGGTGTGAAGGAGAAAATAGTTCCGTCAACACACAGGGTGTCTATTCAGAGAGAATTGGATATTTTAACTGTCAGTTTGAACATCTGCTAACATGCTAGCTAACATTAGCCTCCATGACTAGTACGTTTACCACCTCTTCACAACGCTGTGACTTTAGTTTTGGTCAAATTCTTGACACAATCATCCGGATTTTAATATAAAAAATATCAAACATATTGGATATTTATCCCTTTGGCCCAGATGATTGGGGTGAGCAGTTTGGGAAGTTTAAGGGTACATCTCTAAACGCTTCACATTACGGGATAATCTGTGGCAAGTCTTGATACCGAGCTAAGTCAGGCCTGGATTTCTCATTGGATTGCCGAAAGGGGTGAATTCAGGGATGAATCGTCCCTTAAACTCCTGCAGCCTGAGCACAGCTTTGAAAGAGTTCCACACCCAAGCCGTCTGTAAAACCTACACATTTCTCTCAACCAGAAGTGGTGTTAAGAATACAGATTATTGTTGAACTGGTATTGCACATCTAGATTCTGTCGCTGACAACAAAGCGGTGATCATAAACTGCATAAACCCTACGAACCCGATTAGATGCATGACTTAATAATGTACCACCTACGCCTATACAGTAAATATGCGACCACTCACAGGCAACCTCTGCTGGCAGTTTAACCTCTAGTAACATGCACTGCACCTGTTACACAAGGCTTGTCAGTGAAGTAGGAGTGAGGCACTTTAAAAACCACAAGAAATCATGATGTGAGCAAACTGAATGCTGCGTAGCAATAATCCAATTCTATAAAATATCATCGTGGTATAAAAAAAATGATGATTAGTACATCTTGAGGCTTTCAATAAATTAAATCGATTTAAGTAGCAGCTTCATCACAGAGCTCAGCACTTTAGATGTAATATGATGTGAAGAATAATAAAGCCAGCTCCCACATGAAGCCATTCCTTTGAGTGAAAATGTCTTCTGAGTGCAAAGCTGCGTGCAGAGACACAGAATGACTCCGAATCTCAAGCTCAAGATTCCCTTAAAGACCATATGTATTACAGGAAAATAAATAAAAAAGAGGATAACAACATACAGTGAATCTCTTATTGAACATCGCCAAAAACAAAAGCAGCAACCAGCAGGGGGAAGGCACAGCAAAGCCGCCGAACACAAACACCAGCATCCATACTTCACCCCTACACAAACAAACAGCGTGAAAACATTGTTCGAGCACGACGCCAGACAACGAGCAGAAGTTCAGCCGCTACAAGAAAGTCATTTACAATGCAAACACTCGCGAGAGATAGACGCAAAAGCCAGAAGCAAGAGCAGGAATCAGCTTCAAACGGACGCCAGCATATCGCTCCAAACAGCACAGAACACCTACAGAGCCCAGACATGGACTCACAACATTAGTACGAGCAGCGAACGCTCACCTTGTTGAGGTGAGGTAAAGACCTCTGGACCTTAGCCAACTCTTAAACTTCCAGGTATAAAGCCTTTGAGCTTGATTTTCATTATTTCCCCCACACAAAGACTTCCTGGAGCTAAAATAGGTTCAGGAAACTTTAGCGGAGTTTCATTAGAGTTTGCTGAAAGTAGTACTGTGAAACAGAGTCAAAAGGACGGGGTGTCGACAGTTTAGATCTCCTGAGCTGCTACTGAAGGTGTGATGGATAATGTGCTGATTCTAGTTGAATCTCAGGTGCGTATGTGGTTGGAGTGTAATGATATGCTGATAATATGAAACTGTTTTATGAAATTAAACATCTTCCCGCCTCTGAATCATAAGAACTTGCTTGTCCCTTTGTTCCCTTTTAACCTAATATTAATCATTTTTTAATGCTGATTTAACCAAATGGTGTCACTTTGGCTTCTGGCGTTTCTTTCTTTGTTCTTTTTCTTTTTTAAATTCGAGAACATAAATACTTCACAACTAAAACAGCTTACTACTCCTACCACCGCATAAAACTAATAGTGGAGCGGCTAAGTGCTTATATTTGGCAGAATCGTTCAGTTTATGATACAAGCATGGAAATTGGCATGAGCAGTCTCCATGGGTCACTTGACAAGAAAATT
>JASGAT010396331.1:0-23152 GCA_030220025.1 Chelon auratus
TTATTATTTTATCTGTTGTTGTTATTGTTTGTTGCTGTAAGGTGTCCTTGAGTGCCATGAAAGGCGCCCCAAATAAAATGTATTATTATTATTATTATTATAATGTTGCTAAACCTAGACCTGAGCAACTGCAGCAACCCCAGATCATAGCACTGCCCCCACAGGCATGATGGGTTTTCTCTGCTTGATGCATGACAATGATTTGACATCTTTTCCACGACCATGGGATGTGTCCTTAGACATGGTTGTTTAAGAAATGAGAAGCTAGTCATTGCATCAGTTGGGGTTAAATAACTTGTTGTCAGCTGAAAGATAATCACCCATGCAGTAATTATCCAACAGGAGGCTCCTACCTAATTGCTTAGTTAAATCCAGGTGGCGACTTTTTTTTTTTTTTTTTTTGGCCAGGCAGTGTATATATAGACATTTAGGTGACTGGCAGTTTGTCTGGGAGTTGGTTGCACATGAAATGCCTCTGCTCATGAGATGAGCAGATGAGCAACTGTATGTGAAAGCGTCTGATCGTTTGATGTACAGTTAAAGGCACACGCGTGTGTAGATGAAATGTGACGCAAGAAGAGAAGCCAGCTGTTACTTTAAAGGAGACTTTTAGTAAGAAACATCCAATCACTGAGCTTAAAACTCTGCCATGTACGCTGTGAACTGCATCCAGAAGCTAAAATTACACTTAGGAAAGAAACTGATGCAATATTTAACTGTGTCTGGGTTGATGTTGAGAAGTAGTTTCCAGTCCTGATAGTATGACTAGACGTAAGACAGTAACGACAAACAGAAAAACTATGTAAATTTCAGTTTAACTCATATCTTGACTTTGGTCTACTGAAGCTAAATAAATGCTTGTCTTTTAGCCCTATCTAGCTTTACTGCCTACACAAATAATGATTTTTTACCATATTATGTAGAAAAATCCAGAGAGTTGAATCTCCTTAAGGGTGTGTTTATAACTTATAATGCTTTTCTTCCACTGTGGCAGTTGTGGCACAATCTATTCACGGCCGCTAAAGAATATAGAAAATCCACATTTAAGTAATAGACTTTTGAGTGCAAGTGCACATCCTAGCAAATAGAGCCAACGACCATACCAAACTAGAAGAAAATTAAATGGTTTCTTAAGCTGGGCTCAAGGGTTTTAAAATCCCCTTCTAAAGGCTGCATCACACACATAAGGTGAAATGTCAGATATCTCATTTTCTCTCATGTCAAATTTGCACACACAAGATTTCACAATGCAACAGAGATTTTATTTACACTGTCTTGCCAGATCAGGGAGCATTAAATGCACCGCCTGATCTTGTCTTGAATTGTTTGTAAACTGAGACCTGTGCAGCAACGGCGTGCTGTAAATCAACAAAAACACACTCCGGTCCAGTAGGTGGCGCTAAAACACCTGCATGCTGGTTTTCCTGGTATGGTGCAAGGCCTGGACCATAGACTGTAAAGAAAGATGAAGGGGAGGGCAGAACAGCTTCTCAAAAGTGAAGCCAAGGCAAATAGAGCTTCCCCTGGTGTCTGGCTGCAGTATAGGTCATAAGCTCCACCCCCTCCATGTTAGTGGATAGGACTTGTGCCAAACTAAAGCACGCATAAAATATATTTTAGTTTTCAAGGATGATTTCCGTCACTTTGGGAAGTTAATATAAAACTGTTGTATTCTGGAGTGTTCATTATTCTGATACATTTCGTGTTAGTTAGTTATCTGAGGCTACAAAAACAGGATGTGACCTCATGATGACTACCAGTTGCGTGAAGGTCGAGCAGAGCGCAGTATTCATTGAACGAAAACGGGAGTGTGTCTGGAGGAAGTGTGGGCGGGTCATCGGTGACATGGCACCCGTATCCCTGGGAAACTAGCGTCAGTTTGGTCAATGCAAGGAAGTGGGGACGCGTAGTCCATATTTATATACAGTCTATGCTACAAACCATATTTCTCTGATTTGTTGGAAGCGGTCACTCTGGGCATGAATCATCCTAAAGCTGGCCAGACGTTACAAACTAGAAATTTTCCAATTTAATTTCAGTATTGAAACGAATATCTTTAAATATTCACAAATTGTCTGATTTGCAAAAACACTAAACTTTACCCACACGTGTCTCCACCTAGCAAAAAAAAATCTCCTCCAGCTCAACATGTCTCTGCGTCTTAGTCTTCATTTATTCGTCATTATTTCCTGTCGGAAAAACAAACGCTGAACTGTATGACACATCTTGACTGAGCAGCTCCCGTGCACCCCTTAATTGTTTAACTAATTAATAAGCCTGTGTGATTACAATTATTACATCTTCACAGAACTAATTTCATTATCAACCCTATTAAACTGTATAATCAGACTAATAGAGTGTGAATGGGCGAGTCACTCTGCATTAGTTTTCTCAGAGCTGTGACATTTTGCTGTTGGAAGAAGCCACTGCGTTGCCCGCATGTAGTTCATACACGTTGCGTTGCTGTGTAATGGGCAACGCAACCTACCCTGTCCATATACACGCGCAGTATTGTAGTCTGCGCCTGTAGGGATTATTTCTGATGGTGTCTAGATAATAAACAAACCTTCGCGCCGACACATCGAGGCACAACCTGACAGAAGGCTGTGGAAACCTCATTATGTGTAAACTTGGAAGCAGAAATTTCCTGTGTGTGCAGCATTGTATTCATAAATAAATCTGAATTGGTTTGAATATGTTTCAATAAATGAGGCCTCGGGGACTTTCAATCCAGCAATGGACTCCATCCCTCACAGTCCTTAATTATCCAGCATTCAAAGTTTTTTTTTTTTTTAACAGCCCAGCATGAGGATGATGCTCTCCATGCTGCAAAAAAGAGTAGATTATTTAAAAAATGTCTTTATTGAAGCAGATCTAATTCTCAGCTGTGACGCATGCACTTTGATTTGACTCGTTCATCTCCACCCGTAAGGTACTATAATATTATTATTACTATATTTTGAGGTAGAGCTGCAATTGAAATGCACAAATAATAATTGTGCAGTACTTTCCCTGCTAAATAACTATTTTCTCCAGTTTTATCTTTGTTTTGTGCTTACACGTAATATTGCCCCAGGTCCGTTCCTCATCATCAGATCACATTAGTTGTTCTGGGAAGATGGATCCCGAGATGCATGCACAGGCGAGCTTTCTCATCTAACTTCTGGTCAAATTAGATGAGACTTTATAACAGGGGCGGATTTTGTTTCCATCAGATAGTATGCCTCACCTCTGTGTAGCATCTACAGCGATCAGGCATAACATTATGACCGCCTTCCTAACATTGTGTAGGTCTCCCTTGTGCCTGCAAAACAGTCGTGATTCATCAGAGAATGGACATGGGCCTTCTGAGGGTGTCCTGTGGTGTCTGGCAACACAATGTTGTAAGTGGGGGGCCTTTGAGGGTAGGGGCCTCTGTAGATCATCCCACAGATACTTGGTCAGTTTGGGATCTAGTGGATTTGGAGGCCAGGTCAACACCTTGTGCTGTTCTTCATGTTTTGTTGAGTTGTTCCTGAAGCGTTTTTGTGTAGCTGCCGCCATCAAGGAGTGTCATTGCTATGGGGTGGGGGTGTCTGGTCTGGTCTAGGTGGGTGCTACATGTCTAAGCTACATCCACACCAATGAATGCCAGGTCCAAAAGTTTCCCAGCAGAACACTGCATTGTCACAAGATGGTCAATGTTATTCACTTCTCATGTCAGTGGTCATAATCTTATGCCTGATCAGCGTATCTAGCCCCTGCATGTCATCACAGACCTTCTTCGACACCTTTGTATCTTAAAACACTGCAACCATTGTCACCATCAAACTATTTGTCATGCAAACTTAAAACACAACTGTTAAACCGCTTACAAATCTAACTGTGCTATAAAAAAAAAATAATAAAAATGAATGAATCTGCAACATTGTTAAATCAGTTTGACACTAAATGATGCGATGATGATCTATTGTTAAAGAGTATTAAACTAATAATTCCTTTGTGAATGTATGTTGAATATTTTCAAACTCAAAATAAGGCAGATGATCAGAGCCGGCTGTCATTAGATCATGGAAACGGCACTGATGGTTTGAAACTGCTCTGATTGGACAGGTTTTCAGTAATTGTTCCATATACTGGGAGACAATCAGGAGCAATTGTTCATATTGACCCTGAAAAAAAAAGAAGAAGAAAAAAAAATAAAACGCCTGCACCGAATGGCACATTACCGGCTGCTTTCATTTCAAAGTGCTCAGATAGAAGGAAAATTTGAACACGGTCTACTTTGAAAGTCAGACGCTGACACTGAGGCTGTTTAAAGCGCTAACCGCCAGTGTTTGATTTAGATATGCAATAATTTATTTTTATTTTTTTTGAAAAAGAAATAAATAAAAAAAGGGGCATATAGCCTAGTTAATGAAATCATGTTATGGTGTATCTGCACTATTTTTGTTTCCATTATACATGAAAAGAGCAGATTTCACCACAGAGCTTCATGCTTTTTACTACAAAGCGCACGCCACACTGGAAACCCAGCAGGACAAAATCCAATAAACCCCAACTGGATTGAGGAGGAAAATTCAAACGGAGCAGAGTTAATTTTTCCTCCTGCACTATTTCAGGACACTGAATAGAGGGCACGGGACTTCCACTCGCCGTGATTTATGGCAAAGTAACAGCCTTGTTAAAAGTAACTCCAATTACAGGTCTTCTTTACCTGGTCAGGCTCACGTCGCCACCTCTGGAAACCCATTTGGGTCAGAGAAGCCTCCAATGACCACGTGTCTAAATCGGAAGGAGACGGTGAAAGACTGCCTCGGCGCCCCCCCACCACCACCCCCATCTTTTACAAGGAAACATTTCTGAGCACTTCTCTCTCTGAACAGATGATATCGAGGCTCCCCGGGCGCCTGCAGCCGCTTTTGAGGAATGCGTGGAACGTGTCAAGATCACCTTCTCCACTTTGCGGCGACCTCGAAAAGCTTTTAGGAAGGCTGTTTTATTTTATTTTTTTCAAAGGGGGACACTCTTTGACCTTCAAATGACAAAAAAATACAGCTATTCAAAGTGTACATTTATTATATCCTGTTATTTAGGCGGTCATTGTTGGCACTTGCAGGTGACGGGTCATTAAAACTAAAACGAGTCATGCTTGGTGTGACGGAAAACTGGACTGACAACACTAATCCAAAATATCACCTTGATTGCCATCAACGACAGTATTCTGTGGCTCTGTGGGTTCTTGAATAACTACATCCTACCCTCATTATGTTTCTTTTTGTGTAAGGCAAATGATTACGTTCCCCTTTTAACGCGGACGTCTTTTAATTTCCCTCATTAGTACCTCTCAGACTAAAAGTAATTAGTTTCTGTAAATTCCTGAATACTCTCACAGCCCCGTCTCAATCCGTGCCACGAGGTTGCATATTTTTAAAAAGTTTGCAGATGCAAGATAATTAAACATATGCATCTCTTATGGAAATTCGATGCAGTCGCTCTGAAAATGGCCCCAGATTACTGTAATTATGCAAATTTATTTTGCTGCGAATTTCCCCACGTACACTACATAATTGAACACCGGGCTTGGTTCAGATGTCTGTGAGCGTGCTGTTTGAAGGTAACGCAGATGTTTCCCCACATTTTACGCCATTTGCAAACACACATCATTTTGTGCCGGTGAGCACCAGCACCGACACCGCGTAGCACCGATCTCAACTTTGTCTATTTATAATTCGGAAATTTTGAATTTAAATCTGCACCCGGGCTTCTGTAGAAAAGAGGACGGGCAAACGTTTTCCCTCTGTTTCCTCGCATTTCGCGGTGTTCTTGTTTACTGCCACAATGTGCAGTTTTATTTGGAAAATGAGAGCGCGTTCCAAATATATTCCTGAGGCCTCATGTACAAAGACTTGCGTGGATTTCCTCCTGAAAAGTGGCGTACGCTCAGATCCAGAAGCACATTTCCTTTGTACATTCCAATCAATGTGTTTTTCCAGACCCCTCCCTGTCCACGCCCACAGTTAAACACGCAAATTGTATTTAAATTGACCCTACACCTGAGATTCCCCTCTCTGCACGATCAGAAAATATGGAAATTTGTTATACCTGTCTGACATGTGGATAATTCCGTCCCACACGTCTGGCATGCCTCTGCTCAGGGTCGATCGGCACAGTCCCGATCGGTCGGACTAATAGTTTTCACATTCCTGACAGTTTTCCAGCATCACCTCTAAGTATCGCCAAAGGATCAACAGCTGTGGAAACCAGCGTACGCCAGCCGTGAGGTTGGCGTGAGGCACGTACATGTTCACGGTCATTTTTGATCAGGGGTGGCAAAAGTATTCACATTCTGTACTTAAGTAAAAGTATGGATACTTGTGTAAAAGTAAAAGTAGTGATTCAGCTCCTTTACTCAAGTAAAAGTAAGAAAGTACAGGCTCTAAAATGTACACAAGTAAAAACGACTTAGCCATTAATGAAACAGTACATCCCTTGATAATTTGCACAATGAAAAAAAGTTCTGACAGAATAATCTGGACTAAACTGACCAGATGTCCTGCATGAGCATCTGGATGATTTTTAAAAATAAATTGAGGGCTATTGGGTTGTTTTTAAACCAAGACCTAGTTAGCATTAGCTATATACGATCAAAACGATGCACATTCACCATGAATCATTTTTGGAGCCGACAACATCGAACAGTTCTCTTAAATAAGGCCATGGTTGGGGAACGTCTTTTGAAGCGTCGCCGTCAACTACACCCCGGTTCACTTCCTTCTTCCATGCTGCTGGAGGTTCTCTCTCTAAACTCTCCACACACTCAACACCTTTCCGCGACCTGTCCCTCTTCTTCTTCTTCAACTTCGCCTCTCTAGGCCGATGCTCTAGTCATGTCCGGTCCGATCATGTCACGTCTTTTACGTCTCGTCATCCGTGGATGTTAAAAAAGTGAAAAACGAACCTGTTTTTCCAGTGTAAGGAGTAGAAAGTACAGATATTTGTGTACAAACGTAGGGAGTAAAAGTAAAAAGTTGTCAGAAAATGAAATACTCAAGTAAAGTACTGATACCTGAAAAATCTACTTAAGTACAGTAAGTACTTCCCACCTCTGCTTTTGATACATCTGAACTTTTCCATGAACAAGAACGCACGGAACGTTTTTGCGCGCACGCAGCCTGCTCTTTAAAAGTCAAGCCTAAAAATAAGAACGAGGTAGAAATGATGACTTTCTAAAATGTCTTCACTCTTGATGACAAAAAACTCGGTTTGGAAATTGAAGATTAGCACCGAACAAACAACCAAAAACATCATTATCATTTGTTTGCATCTTTATTAACATTATCTATTTTTCTTTTTACTTGAGGAAATTCACTCTTTCTGCTCCATATGACACTTACCCTAACCCAAGACCAATTTCCCAGAAAGGAAATACAATATATGGTCTTAATCTCGGTTCGAAACTTATAAAGGAAATTGTGGTCTGGTTGAAATGAACCAATTTTCTTTCTTTAGAAAAATATATAATTGGACTAATCGGAAACGTGCCAGGTATGTACAGAACATTCGTACTGCCATACAGTCCACTTCCACATTTATTAATTTTTTTGTTTTTGTTGTTGTTCTTCTGAAACTCAAAATGGAAAATGAGGACCAGCTAAAATGTCCTCATGTTCCATAATGTTCCAGACCAGATTTCACACAAGAGCAGGTCCAAACAAAAAGCCATCTTTCTGTCTCTGTCTGACAGTTGGGTGTTCATCAGTCGCCCCTCTATATAACCCACTATTATACTCCTATTTATACTGCACTTTAATTGCACCCTCCTCCTACTCTTTATTTATCCTGCTGTAAACGCTTCACTGTAAGTACTGCATCATGTGAAGTGTATACAGTTGTGCAATCATTTATCCTCCTCACAACTGCACCCATGCTTTAGCTTGCATTGAATATAACACTCCAGTCCATATAATGTTTTTAGTTATACCTGGTGTTGTTCTCTATCTTTTTGTAGTTATTATGCATACAATGATCAGGCATAATATTATGACCACCTTCCTAATATTGTGCAGGTCCCACAATTGAAGAACTCACAGTTTTTGTATAAATGTATTATTCTTTGTTTCGGCAATCTTAAAGACATGAGTCACACCAAAGGCAAATTCCAGGAAGCGCAATAAACCTTCGCTCATATATTTTTGTCACAGTTAGGAGATAAAATACCAACTGTGCTTTGCACCGATCAGGCATAACACTGTGACCACCTTCCTAATATAGTGTAGGTCTCCCTTGTGCCTCCAAAACAGTTGTGATTCATCAGAGAAGGGACATGGGCCTTCTGAGGGTGTCCTGTGGTGTCTGGCAACAGAACGTTGTTAGTGGGGCGCCTTTAAGGGGAGGGGCCTCTGTGGATCATCCCATAGATACATGATCAGTTTGGGATCTAGTGAATTTGGAGGCCAGGTCAACACCTTGTGCTGTTCTTTATGTTTTGTTTGTTTTTTAGTTGTTCCTGAAGCATTTTTGTGTGTGTGTGTCAGGCTGCGTCCTGCTGGGGATGGCTGCTGCCATGATGGAGGGTTATTGCTATGGGGTGGGGGTGCCTGGTCTGGTCTAGGTGGGTGCTACATGTTTAAGTAACATCCACATCAATGAATGCCAGGTCCAAAAGTTTCCCAGCAGAACACTGAATCATCACAAGGTGGTCGATGTTATTTACTTCTCCTGTCAGTGGTTTTAATGTTGTGGCTGTACGCCGTATTTAAGTGCACTGTGAGACACATGCATACCTTTCAAGCTGCCTTCTTCGCGTGTGCACATGGAGCTCAGTCTAACTTGTTGAGACCAAACACTCAACAGTTGTGTACCGTCTTTAGCCTGCTAACCACACTAGCCCCTGCAGTGTTTCCTGCATTTTTTTTTTTTTTTTTTTTTTGCAGGCAGATTTTGGTCTAATGGCACCATAAAACTTTTATGTGGTTAGTTTGCTCTCTGTTTGCATGGCAAGATGAATAATTTATGCGTATTTGAAATGCACAAAAATAACAAAGAACATTCAGAAACCGAGGGTTACAGAGAGAGAAGGGAAGGAAAAAAAACAATGAAGTAAGAAATAAAAAGGTCAGAAATATTCAGTAAATGACAACCGGATTAGACAGGAATAAAACAACAACAACAACAACAAAAAAATAATAAAGTTGAATATTTACAATACACCATACTTCACACTCTATTTGCTTTGCATATAAAGAGCACCGTGCACCTGCTGACATTATTCTATTTTCGAGCCGTCTCTAAGGTCCCTTACTTGTACGCGTTACATTTTGCAACTTCCATCAAATGGCTGCACTTATAAAGATGAAGTGCCCTGTTCCAACACACTCCGTAGGAGATGTACATCAAGCGGGTGGACATTCAGAAGTGCCTTTCTAAAAATAGGGCCCTTGCTTGGAGATCCATTGGAAACGGCGAAGCAATCGGTCACATTAAATACTTGTCACACGCGGCAGAGGACATCTTTCAGTCTCCTTTTTCGCCGCCGCGTCCGTACATCATTGCAGTTTTGTGTACTTCCCCTGCTGCTAATGCCCTGACCGAAAAGACCTTTCATAATAATCTGTGTCTTCATTTATAACTGTGAGAAATCAAATGCACAGCTGCGGAGGGAACCAAACATCCGCCGGTAAACCAGAGGAATATCACACTTGAAGGCTTTTTACAGCGGCGTGATCAATCTGCGGCGTGAATTCAGCACTTACCTTGCGTTTAATGGTTGGAGCTGACATTTTATCGTATTATCAACACTTCTGGGCTCGAGCCATCACTCATGTGTGTGTTTGCTATATAGCTTTTTTTGTTATTTCTTTGTGGTTCATCGGGTTTCGGAGATGATTGAAAATAGTGTTACGTTTATCTCGAGAAAGGAAAATCTATTCTATGTTTCTTTGAAATGCTTTTAATAGTTTGTGCGCAGAGGGGAAAACTACATTTAAGTGGTGCAGTGCACTACTTTTGTCTGCAAAGTTTCTTTAAAGTCTGGCTTGCCTGTAATGAACAAAAATTACCTCGTTTATTTCCTAAAATGCCTTTTTTTTCCCCCTCTAAGGCTAGCTCAGAGACGTGGCACCTGGTTACACAGCAAAGAATGCAACATTCGGCAGACGCAGTAAAACACAGAAAACGGTTGCAAAGCCGGGTCTGTTGCCGAGGAGTGTGAAAGCCTTGGGCAAAGCGAGGAGCCTCCTGTACTGACCCAGCCAACACCCTCGCAACGGTGCGCTCAGCCAGTCACCGGGGAGCTGCGCGGACACAGAGCAGGCACCGGCAAAGAGACGAGACCGTTAATGACATTTAGTTTCACACTAACCCCAGAAGAAAAGGCCTGCCACATTTGGCTTTTGCAGTAAGTACGAAATGTAGTGTACAGGAAGGAAATGTGCCGGCATCAGTGATGGCAAAGAAATGGCTGCAGTGTGTTCTGTTTAAGCCTTAACCCTTACATGTTGTTCATATTTAATGCCTTCGCAGTGTGGTCCGAGATTACCTCATGGTTTATACCAAATTTACAAACTTCAGATCTATTTACAATGTCTAAATATCCTACATCTTATTAATAAATGTTTGATTAATCCTTAAGAAACATTTCAGAGAGCAGGGAGCATGTATTTTAAGTTTTACAATATCAGTTTTTAGAGATAGCTAATCTAATATTGCACCTAATCATGTCCTGTTTTGCATAAGACATAAAAGCCACAATCATTTAAATATATTTTATTAATTTGGAGAATGGCACGGACATTCTGGAACTGTTGGAATTCATATGGGAAAGTCACCTGCATCAGAGATGCTGTAGACAGAGTTTTCTCCCACATTCAACTCGGACGCGTCCTCCTCCAAATCGTTACCACCTCCCGATCTGGGACGGCCTGTTGGCACACTAAATCTTGCTGCCATGGTGTCAGTCACAATCGACTGACGTTTAGGGTATTTTTAATGCTGTCAAATATCAAAACGAGTCAGATTTGACCCGAAACTTTACGTAAGGGTTAAGTTTCTGCTGTTGAATGGAACTAATTGACACTAAAACCAGATTACCAGATTGTTTTTTTCCCCAACTCATTGTAAATTCAAGATTCTTTATTGTCAAATACGCTGTAACAATCCAGCATCTTTTGCGTTTCATACCACTAATGAAATTCTTGGCACATGGAGCCCACTCAACTTCAATCAAAAATACAATAGATGGAAATAAACGAAACATATGTGTCAAAATATGATTCTATATATTTTAGGGGTGGGACTCGATTAAAAAAGATTAATCTCATTATAGGCTTTGTAATGAATTAATCTCGATTAATCACATTTTAATCACATGACAATATTGGCCCCCAAAAGCAACATTTTTTAATTTAAATGGGTTTTAGTGAATCAGTAATAGACACAGACAGTTTGGGCTGCCAGGACTGCTAGTGCTAAGAGCTCCGGCAGTTTCTATGCTCACTGCAACATACTTTGCATTTAGATGGCACCATGCTTCGGTGGTATGGTATGAAATTTGCCTTCCATCAGTCCTAGCAACATGCTTTCATCCGATTCCTCCATTTTGGTAGCCGCGCTCTGACGTGTGCATCAGCGTAATCGGTGTACCAGGAAATCTTGCACTGACAAACATCCCGCGTTGTTTGGAATGCAAACTGCGATTAAATGCGTTAATATTTTTGAAGTCCCACCCCTATGATATTTATACAATTGAACAAAATAGAAACAGAATAAAAGTGAAATTGTGCATGTACGTGCATGCGTGTGTGTGGCATTTCAGTAGGCTTGTGGACATAAACTGTCCCTGAACCTGCTGGTTCTGAGTGCAGTGGGTAAAAATACATTTGCATAAATATCTGAATAGATTAAAACGGCTAGAGAGACCCACGCCTGTCGCATTTTACATAGCTTTAAGTCTATTCGGGTTATTGCTCTCAAACTGATGGGAAAATAAAATATATGAATATAACTTGAATTGAAGCCCTGCGATAGACTGGAGACCTGTCAAGGGTGTACCCCACCTCTTGCCCGATGACAGCTGGGATAGGCACAATGTATCAAACGATGCATAAGTCATGTAGCAAACCCAAATATGTATTTTAGCATACTGATCAACACATAGAGAAATTCTTTCTCTGCATGTGAGCCATGCATTTGCTCACCCAGTGGTATGAACACTCGTGCAGCGCCCACTAAAGCAGAATGCACATGAAGAGGGTATCTTCAAAAACAACAGAATATGTTATGTAAGGCACAGAAAGAGTCTGCTACGTGAACGTTTTCTGTCTATACACATGTTTTAAGTGTACTTCATGGTGTTTGTTTGGCTTCCTGTCAGGGGTTAATGTTTATCAGATTCAGATTTTCCAAGCGTAGCCTACAACTATTGTTCAGTGATGTACCATGAGACCCAGCTCGGTGACCTCAAAAGCAAGAACATCACGAGTGTGCGAGTCCTGTGTGCTTGGACGTGCGTGGGTGTAGGAATCGTTTTTTTTTTTTTTTTTTCTTACCCTGTTTTATTTAACAGCCGTAATTGTCTCATCACTGGTGTTTCTCGTTGTTTAATGAACTGATCTAAATGATAATGACGACGTAATGACACTCCTCAATAAATATTTAATCTAACCGCAACATGCTCCGTCACCTTGAGATGGCTGGGCACAGAAAATGAGAACCCCTAGCAATTAGCGCAGGCCTGGATGAAGCTGCTTTTTGTGTACTCATTGATTCTGCTATATATTAATTAGTGGGCCGCCGCTGCTGCTGCTGCTACACTGTGAGACTCAGAGCTGACGTGTGCGTAGGCTTGCCTTGAAGAGCGCTGTACGCGTTGTTGGCTCTAATGGTCGCATTAGTCATTTTGCATTGATAGTTGTCTTGTAATAATTACAGTCATTATGCTCTTACACTGTTGGAGCTGCAGCTTTGAAGGTCACTGAAAATTAGAGTAACTTGAAGCAACCACACAGCCGTAAGCCACGGCTTTCTTCCTCCAACTACAACATTTTTTTTACAGGGAAACGGTGTTCATGTTTCTCCAAGGGCGACATGATATATTGCATTAGATATGATCATTTCTGGAGTCAAGAGTCCAGACTTGTAGCCATCTATGAATCCGTGTCCTAGCTACAAATGAAAACAAGACACCTTCCAGAGCGCCACTGACCTTCAACGGGAGACCCACACTGTGGACGCCGGGATCGTCTCCAGGGAATTTCCCTTGGAGGACATGCGAGGGAATGATTTCTCTTCGCTGAACTTTAAAGAAAAAGGGTTATTGGGTGTAAAAGCATCACCAAACTTTGCGACCCCGCTAAGTTTCAAAGCAGACTCGGGAGTGAACAGCGGCGCGCAGAGGTGCAGCTTGTCAACAGGCGAGGCAGGCAACTGCTTGGGGCCCCGGGCTGGTGGGAGGCCCCTGAGGGCTGACAAACTTTTAAGTTAAGTTTTCAATGACAGTAGGAGAAGGAAAAAAAAAAAGTTATGCCTCCGGGAGTGTCGAAATAAAAAAAACGCAGACGGAGGTAAGTGGGGCAGATAATGGTGATTAATAATAATGCTAAAGAGCTAATAAAATGACGGTAGCCCAGCCTTAACCATGAGGGAGAGACTCTTATTAAATAACATCCACTAGAATCACATTTCATTTGTTCTTTCTTTGACAGCTAACATTAGTTAACTTAGCTAACAGAGCACTGTGTCCAGCTCTGTTGAACGTGATCAAGTCTGGTGGAAATTTTTGCCTCGGGCCTCAGTACACGATACAATCACCTCTGGCAGTGCACTACACAGTTCGATCTTTCTTTTTTCTAGAGCTGATGTGCTTAAAAAGTCAATATATATATATTTATATATATATATGATCACAGATAGATGTAGCTGTCTTTAAAGCTGTCCAAAGTCTTTTGTAAAAGCTGTTTTTATTTCTTTTCTTTTTTATTTCTTTCAGTACATGACATAGACTGTATATAAATATGGACAATGCATCCCCACAACTTTACATTGGCCAAACTGACTTCAAATTCCCCATATCCCCAGGAAAATCAGAGGCTGTGCAGTGTTATTATTTTTTACAACTCTCATGGTTTTGCAGAGTGGTTGACATGGCAACTGGTAGTCACCATTATGTCACATGGAAGTGTTTGCCTATAGCGTCGAATAACTAATTAAAATGAAACTTGACACTTGAACCTGCTTCAGTATTATATTAAATACCTAAATTAACAGAAACCATGCTAGAAAAAAACAAATTTGACGTGTATTTTAGTGTTTTACTTTGGCCCAAGTCCCACCCACTAACATGGAGGGGGTGGAGCTTATGATATATACTGCAGCCAGCCACCAGGGGGAGCTCTACTTGTTTTGGCTTCACTTTTAAGGAGCTGTTCCGTCCTCCTTCTTTATACTAACTATGGTATATCACCTTGTGCTTGTTTTGGACTGACTCTGTGTTCAGTGAACCTCTGCATATTAGGACGCCTCGTCTATGGTGCATTTCTGCATGTAATGCAACTAATTAACACAATATTGACGATGCATATAACCTCAGTGGGCTTATGGATGATGTCATTATTAAGTTTTTCCCCACCTCTTGGCCACAACATTAATAAGGGATGAACAACTTTTTTAATTACGCTCTTAACCAACGTGTGAGATGCTGTTTGCGGGCCACACAGGTGCATTAGTGTGGCAAACCGCTATAAATATTTCCCGTCCAGCTTTAATTACAATCTTTATTCCCTATGAACTGAGACAATTTGTAATTAACATTTGACCCACGTACTACTCAACCTTTCAGCGTGACGACCAATTCATGCAAGCTTGTCCCATGCAACCTCATTAGATTATAGTGAGTGTGCGTGAAAACGTAGGTGTAATTGCTGGATGAAGGGCCTTGTAATCAAGCTTGATAGCCAGAATCCCAACTACTAAAATAACTGCAGGCTACATTATGTTTAAAAAAAAGAAAAAAAAAAAGGTCCAATGTGTATGTTTCAGTTCTGTGTGAGCAGCACGGTTAATCAAAAGGATTGAAACAACTGTGAAGATGTATGATCAAAGTTGGAAGCATGTTACTAACAAGCTTCAATTTTGCTGGAAAACTCTTGATGAAAGTATGTAGGTCAATGCAAAACCAGAAGACTGGTGAAATCCATTACAGCTTACAGGCCAAGAAATGTTTGAAGACTTAGATGTTTGTAACCCCAACGGATTTCTGGTTAGGTCCTCACTATGTGCCCTGAGATGGACATAATTGGGTACTATATAAATAAATAAAATTCTATAAGATCCAAATTCACTAGATCCCAAACTGATCAAGTATCTGTGGGATGATCCACAGAGGCCCCTCCCCTCAAAGGCCCCCCCACTAACAACATTCTGTTACCAGACACCACAGGACACCCTCAGAAGGCCCATGTCCATTTTCTGATGAGTCACAACTGTTTTGGAGGCAGAAGGGAGACCTACACAATATTAGGAAGGTGGTCATATTGCTGTGTCTGATCGGTGCAAAGCACAGTTGGCATTTTATCTCCTAACTGTGGAAAAATATATGAGGGAAGGTTTATTGCACTTCCTGGAATTTGCCTTTGGTGCAACTCATGTCTTTACGATTGCAGAAGCAAAGAATTATACATTTATACTTGGCACAAAGGATTGCAGTTGTTAGGCATAAAAAAAAGTTGAGTTGCTTATATGAACACTGCATGCACAATTGCAAGACCTGCACAATATTCTGAAGGTGGTCATAATATTATGCCTGATCGTTGTACAGTGATCATAAGCATCCCAATTTGGGATGTTTCTGTAGATATTGTACCACAGCATGTCACAGTTTTCTAGAAGTTGCTTCTTGGCTCCAGTTCACGTTCAGATCACATCAGTTTCCACAGATTTTATTTCCACTTAATTTAAATTGGCATGTAGAAAGTCAATGACACTCAACAACTCAATTTGCAGATGCTTCAAAATAAGCAAATATATAATTTCCTTCAAGTAAGCTAATTAAAACTAGTCAAGTAATTGTCATAACATTTAAATTGTTCGGCCTAAAATAAACTATACAACGTCTCTCTGCACATTCTCCTTTACTTTTACAATGATGCCAACAAAGCTTCCAACTGATTCCACTTTTTTAATAGCATATCGAATCTCCCCACCGCTGTGCCTCGTTAGACAGAAGTCGGACACAATAAAAGCATTGTGTCCAACTTTTAAATCCCCTTTGAATTTGATGTTTTCTCGCAGGTGTTTTTCATTTTTTTCCTCTTTTAGCACTGCATTACGAAAGGGAAACAAAGCACAAAATCGGGGGATAATGACCTTGGCTTTCATTTCTGCACTGAAGAGATGCTTGTTGTGCGGTTCACACACTCTGCTACACACAAGGCATCAATAATGTGCTGATTTTCTGCTGGTCAATGGAGGTGTATCATCTGATGCCAGGGAGTTTCTTTTCTCCCTTTTTCAGATATTCCCAGACACTATCAAGCTGAGCAAGTGCTTCTAATATTTGCTGGAAGAAAAGAACGAAAAGTCCCTCATAAACAATCAATCTTTTATTACTGCTTTATACCACCATCTCAGACAACCTCCAAAAATACAATGAACACAATGTTTTATTGTCTTTTAACTAAAACAATGTACTGTATGTGTGAAGTATGTTCAGGTGATGCATAGTGTGGTTGATCAATACCAGCAACACAAAGAATTACTGGGCTAGCTAAGCAATGGTCATCTTCCATGGACAATTTACAATCTATGGTGATTTAACACGTGAGGTGTTTATTGAAAACTATCCTGCAGATGATGCTGCGTGGTAAAAGCATGTATTTATACCTTATTACTGAACGTGCCCAGTGTTGTGACCACTCACAGTAGTTCATAACGTCCTGTATGTCCATACATTTGTGCAGAAGGAGGCAGCTCGCTAAGTAGTTCCTCATAATTGCTAATTACACAGCTTGCTGATCTCTGTTGTGAAAATGTCACATTATAATTCATTCCATTTAGTGCTGGGAAAACTGCTGACACCCTTCAAAAGGCCCCTTTAAGCCATGTAAAGCAATTACAAACTAAAAAAAAAGGACCGTGGCAATCCTGAAGGGATCAGACGATGGCGAAATGTTCCTTAACAAGCAAATAAATACGAGCAGTTTGAACTTCGGTGAGAGAAATGTTTGATCTCATGTGACCGAGCCAAAGAAGCGACATCCTTTTTAGGAAAACGTCCGACTGTGTTATTCTTTCAAAGACAACATACAATTAAGAAAATAGTCTGGTTTTCATGTCTCACTCGTGCAGTTTGTTGGTCTCTTTCTTAATATAGCGACTAGTTTTAAAGCACTATGCAAACTGGGCAGAAACCAGGACCAACAAAGCTGTCTTTAATAGCATGCTCAGCATCCATTACTGACGGGGATAAATCTTTGGGACACTAACCATCTGGACAGAATAAATTAAGCCAACAAAACAAATCTGTACGTGTATGTTACATACACATCCCTTATAGTTCGCTCCACTAGAGTCCAGCATTGATGTGAGTTAAAAGGTACCAGTATTTATGTATTTCAAAGCTGTAGCAGTATGCATTGCATTTGACTGCACTCAGAACCAATCACAGTCAACATTCAGAATGTTCACTGTTGTCTTTATAGCTGTTCAAATAGTTTTTACATGATTTCAATCACGTTGTGCTTGTTTTCGGTGAACCTCTGCGTATCAGGACGCCTCGACCACGGTGCATTTCTGCCTGCAATGCAGCAAATTAACGTGATATTGACAATATAATGTCATGCATGTAACCTCAGTGGGGTTTATAGATGATGTTTGAATTATAATTCGCTCCACTAGAGTCCAGCATTGCTGCAACTGAAGAGGCACCAGCATATTAGTATTTCAAAGCTGCAACAGTATATCACATTGTGCTTCCTCTGCATATCAGGACACGTCATCGATGGTGCATTTCTGTCTGCAATGCAACAAATTAACATGATATTTTCAATGTAATGTTACACTGTCAAGGTTTGAGGGGTGGAAGAGTAGGTCCCAAGTGCAGGACACAGAGAGCTGGGGCGGGTGCTGGCAACAGAATGTGACACAGGTGAAACCAGTGAAGCAATCAAGAGGGGAAAACACAAGAAGGAACACCAGACAGGAAGCCACGGGAGAACTTTACAAAATAAAACAGGAAACTCGAAACAGGTTCACAGGAAAACCTAAAACGGCTTTAATGAAAACTAACAAACAAGCAGGTAACTGAATGCGCTGCACATGGAGCAGGGTAATCCAAAAACTCCAATACGAACAGGACAGAAGTTCCACACATGGGAGGATTACAGACGACACAACCAGAAACAAAGGGAAAGGCAGGGCTATATATACACACAAGTGAGCAGAGGGGTGACGAGACACAGGTGAAACTAATGAGGGCGGAGCCACAAGGAGAAACCAATGAAACGATCAAAAGGGGAAAACACAGGAAGGAACACTAAACAGGAAACCAAGGAAGAACTTAACAAAATAAAACAGAATAAAACAGGAAACTCAAAACAGGATCACAGGAGAACACAGAACCATGACACGTGCATATAACCTCAGTGGGGCTACAGATGACGTCATGATTATGTTTGAATTATATTTTGCTCCACAAGAGTCCAGCATTGTTGTGAGTTCAGAGCTACCAGCATATTTGTATTTCAAAGCTGCCTAACAGTATGCGTTGTATTCGACCGGACTCAGAAAGAATCACAGTGAGCGTTCAAAGACACGAAAACCATCACTAGTTCATCGCGTTGTGCTTGTTTTCGGCGAACCTCTGCACATGAGGACGCCTCGTCCGCGGTGCACTTCTGCCTGCAATGCAGCAAATTATCATGATATTGACAGTATAATGTCATGCATAACCTCAGCGGGGCTATAGATGATGCAGTGATTAAGTTTGAATTACATTTTGCTCCACTAGAGTCCAGCATTGCTGCGACTGAGGAGGCATGAGCATTTCAAAGCTGCAACAATATACATTGCAGAATCACAGTGAACGTTCAAAGACACGTTTGCAACTCTGAGCAAAAGCCCTTTTATTTTAGAAAAACAAAAACAAAGCATAAGCTGGAATATTTAAAAGAAATCTCTAAGTGGTTAGATGGAGGGGGGAATGCTGGTAGAGCTGAGGAGAAGACTAGCCTATTAACTGATGACACCTTAAAAGCTGCAGTCAAGATAAAAGATTAACCAACTCTGACTGATGGAGGTATGCAGCTACTAATGGACTCTGAGACGTTAGCCTTCGTTGTCAACACAGTCGTCACACCTGTCGGCGATGGCGGATAATGAGGGAAGAGCGGTCGAAGAATGAAGGAAACTGCCGCTGTGCAGGATTGTCAATGCTGTGTCGTACTATTTGTTTTTTTTGTGCCTCCAAATTAAATGCAACCGCAACTCCTGCTCGGATTGTCTCATCAAAAGAGGCTCGGCGTTATGAAACACAACAGATGTTCAATTCAGTTCAGTCTGCAGCCGTTTAATATTGACAGTTATACAGTATTAGAGGTAGATTGTGTTTGCAACTTGTGTACTGTTAGTGTTGGGGATCAGTCGCGCTTGAGAGGCCTCCGTTTACTTTTATTTTTTTTATTTTATTTTTTTTTTGCAGTTCTGCTTTAACAGTCACAGAGCTGAATGCATTGCTGCAGTGCCCCTCTCTGGGATAACGCAGTATTCACTATCAGGATGACAACAAACCATCAGTGCAGAACAAGTGTTTCACCAATTTTGCAGATGAGGGATGTGATTCTAAACCTATAATTTATTCATTTTATTTATTTATTTTAAAATTCCAGCCTCCATTTAACCCGCACGTGTAAGGACGACTGCCATTAACTGTGAACTGGTGCAAAACCAGAGCAGATTTGGATGACTTCTCTGTTATCTTAAAGCCTCGAAACAATAACTTTGCCTCTTTTATTACAATTACACAGGATAACTGCAATTGCAAAAACTAAATATACAATAAATGCATACTTTTTGATACCCATGAGCCAACAGTTCCCCTCCCTGAGAGATAAGATGTCACATGCACAGTTATACATAGTACAATGCACAGTGAATTGTACTTGATCCGGCTGGAGCCATCACTGGTGTTTCACCAATCCTGCAGATGAGGGATGTGATTCTAAATCTTTAATTTATAAATTTTATTTATTTAGTTGTAATTCCATACGCCATTTAAGCTGCACGTGTAAGGCTGACTGCCATGGACTGTGAATTGGTGCAAAACCAGAGCGGATTTGAGCGACTTCTCTGTCATCTTAAAGCCTCGAAACAATAACTGTGCCTCCTTTCCTGCTCGTGTGTGCTTCAACACTGCTAAAGTAGTGTACGTCGTTCATTATTCAAGTCCTAAAGGATGTACAGTGGAGCAACATCTGGCCACGCCGACGCACATAATTCATCCGGACACCGATTAGGGCACACGCTAGCTAGCGTCGCAGCACTAGCACGCGCTAATTTTCACCTGGAGCGGACTGCTTGACAAATTGGAACTATGTTAACAATTAATTAGCAGAGAACAAACAGGTGTTTGTTGACAACAACAACAACAACAAAAAACACACACGGAGGTGACACCATGCGCGCACCGGCGCATCCCCGAGCCATGTAAACGCGCGCTTCTATTACGGAAGCTGAAATGACTCACGACATGCTAGTGTCACGACACACACACGCTGGGTTCGCAGCGTCTTCCTGCAGCCCACACAACAGTTAAAAAAAGACAATGATGCGAGAGGCCTCATGCTGCGTCTTTGGCGGGGAACTCACAATTAGCCAACTGGCAGATCAGCGGACCGCAGCTGCTATGTTCGGAGCCGGGCTCCTCTGTATTTTCACCGAGGACAGAGTGTGGTGGCATCTGACAAAACAGCCAGCGAGATGAGTGTCATATTTTTCAGTCGCTGTAATTAAAGACTAAATCTGCCCTCAACTGTGCGTTCCCTCTAAACTAACATGCGAAGAAGAAGTAGGATTTAAAAAAAACCACACAACTTGGCCGCTCCCATCCTCCTTTTAATATCTCCTTCCTTCCATCTGTTCTTACTGTCATGGTAAAGGAGCAAACAAAACATGTGGTAAAGCTTGAAAAAAGGATAAAAAACACACAACAAGGCAGGCACGCTTGGCTCGCCTGCAGATCTCCATCCATCTAAAGTTGACTTCACGTTGGGCCGCCCTTGAACTGAGCATAAGGCGCAAACAGTCCGGCCCGCTGGTGTGTTTATTCTTATCTTTGATACGGAATGTAATTAATGGGCGAGTGCACGGTGACCTTCTCGGACTTGTAATAAAAACCTCGCTGCATGGGGTCTAAGATGTGAAAGGTTTTATGCAACATTAAACAGATTTTTCTGTCACGGCTGCTAACGAGGGCGACACGAGCCGAATCCCTTTTTGTTTTTAAAGGGGAAGCCAACTGTTCTTATCACTAAAACGCCCACTGATCTCCTGTGTGTCTTTCTTCAAAACAAATCAATCTGCTACGACGGACGGGGAACAATGGCGCAACATATTCCAAGTGGATTTGGACGGCTTTTGTGTGGAAAGGCAGATTGCTGCAAAACCAGGACTGGAAGTCAAAAAAGAAAGGAAAAAAAAAAGGTCACACGAAGAGGATCAAGCACTCGAAAAGTGGCAGATCTTCGCCGAGTATGTGATTGAGCTGCTAGCGTTTAAAATGCTTTCTCACAAGAGAAAAGCGAAATTTCGCTCTTTGTATTCTTCTTTTTTTTTTCCGTGTCTTTTCAATCAGCGAAACATTGTGTTCGTGTGCGAGGGCCACAGACGCTGATTGAAGGTTGAAACGTGTGGTTTAATAGTCAGAGGGGCCCAAGAGGGAAAAACAACCCACCCTCTTGAAAGGGCTTTCGAGTACAAATAAACTCATCTTTATTCCGCAGCCCATTATCAGAGTGGCGTCGATGAAAACCACCCATCACTCTAAACACACTCGCGTGCAGCCTCCACATTCTCCATTTCAGCCGCGTGCTTGTCAGCGTCGCCCGCAATTTCTCATTATGGTGAATAAACAGACCTGCTGAGGGATAACAATGTCTCCTCTCAATGCACAAAGCTCGTCGGTGCCAAAACACTGGTAAGGGGCCTCAGTGTGCAGAATGAGATACAGGACTCGCTTTGGCAGCCGTCCCCGACCATAACGAGGACCCGACTCCGCGCACGTCTCACTATAGCAAACCTTACGTATCCCTTATTTACGGTAAATATTTCACTTCCTGCCACGGCAGAGTTGCAACTAAAGGAGCTGCCCGTGGTTGACACCTGGAGCTGCCAGAGAGCCTCCCCGCACTAAAGGCAGCCCGACTACTAGCCTGTCAGAGCCGGCAGATGACACGCAGTGGCAGGGAGCGGTGTGCCTCCCCTGCGAGCCGGTAGATCTGGAGCTGACCCAGGTTAGACGGCTCATCCCCGAGTGGGAGGTTGGTTTACAAAGTGTCAGGTAGCATGACTTTACCTGACATACCCAAAACTAATGGGACCTCCCTAAAAAAAAAAAAAAAAAAAGAAATGCTGGATAGCTCTGGGTTCAAAACGCTGTCATGCATCGGTAGAAAACAAATGTTTGCTTTGGACATTTTGTCACCGTGTGGTTTCGAAAATGTGGAAAGAGTTCGCTGAAATGAGATGCGCTTGAAACTCATTTCACTTTAAAACTGATCACTGCAGGATTTCATTTTTTTTCCCCGCAGGTTTCTGACCTATATGAGTGATGCTATTGGCAGACTATGCTGTCCACAGCGCGCTGAGGAGAATGCTAAACCAGGCTGGCACGGCTCAGGATTCATGAAGCAGTGGGAGAAGGTCCTGTATGACAAAGAGTGTGGAAGGACACCTGTCAAAGTTGTACGCTATAGGGAATATAAGGCTATTGATTTTGCCATGCAGTGCACTCGGTGAAGGTTCTTCGTAGCGTGGAGGACAGTCAAAGGCATGGACTGATAAACCCACTGTTAGCCTGCAACTCTCCAGAGGATTGACCGGGAGTGTGGAGGCGGGCGGCGGCGCGGTGGTGAAGCAGGGCCTGGCGGAGGCTTGAGCTAAATGGTAGTCGAAGCATAAAGAA
>JASGAT010396332.1:0-28048 GCA_030220025.1 Chelon auratus
TAGCCGGGAGAGACGACAAGCTAATGTGTGGCTCAGACGTTTGGTTCAAGGTGGCTCGTCGTGGACATACGCATATGGTGCTGTGGCACTCCAGCGTTCCTAGCAGCTGCTCACAAGATAGTCTGCTATGGTAAATAGCACTCAAATGCCCCAGCTTTATACAGTATTCACAAGTTAGAGGGAAACCAAACAAGGGTGACGAGTGAAGGGGTAGGGATTGTGGTGGATTTCTGGTTTCCTTTGTGATGAAGGTAGGGTAATGGCAACATGGTCCTCTGGAGACCATGGATAAGTAAATGGATTTGTGCCTATATGTTATATACTGGACAAGTTCAACATTGACTTGCTGGTAGACGTGAATAAAAAGTGAAAGGGTCCTTAAACCATTAGGATTCATCTGCTGGGGATCCCAAATGTCTGTATAAAACCTAACTTTGCCATCCCCAGAGTTGACTGTTTGAATTTCAGGTGGGGTGAAACCGTGTGACCAGTGTGTGCACTACATACCTGATCCGGAAACCTAACTAAACACACGTTCTTTGCGTCCAACGTCCCTCCCTGTCTCGCTAATAGACTCCCGGGCCCTGTCTCAGGTTTCCCCCCCCCTCGTTTCGTTTTGCATCGTCATAAAAACAAAAGCTGATCTCATGTTGGCGTAACGGGCGAGACGGGCAACAATACAGCACAGCGCGTTCAGGTAGCGTTTCACCGCCGCAGCGCTTTATCCCGAAGCGTTGGACAGTGAGTGATGTGGAGCTGCACGTCCACCACGACGAGGACATTGTTCGCTCGGTTTGATGACCTCTGACCTCTGAGGGACGTCCGAGGCGCATGTAGACACTGATTAAGATTGTGCCGTATCTCCTTGCCATCCCAGAACCCAATTAGAGTTCCTTAAATCCACCAACACTCCAGTGGCAGCAAAGCGTTCCCAAGGTATAGCACACCAAAATAGGATTTTTATGTGGCCACCAAGGTGACCCTGTTCTTGATATCATGGTGGAAACATGCTCAAGGGGACAGTGCTCCTAAAACCAATGGGGGGCATACTGTATCTACTTCAAACACATTTCTATAATGAATCTACATAAACTTCAAAGCTTTGATCATTAAAATTGCTCTGTGGAGCATTTTAGTGTCTTTCTGGGGAGTGTTTTTGTTTTGTTTGAATGGTATTAATTCATTCTCACAGCTCTCATTAATATTTTCAGTAACTACCTACTGCGCACCAAGTAGCTAGGCAGGCACCAGCCAAGGAACATCGTAGAGCATTGAACAGCTAAACAACTAGAAATTAAACAAACACGACTCTAAACGAGTGCCTATATACACCGATCAGGCATAACATTATGACTACCTTAATAATATTGTGTAGGTCTCCCTTGTGCCTTCAAAATAGTTGGGACTCATCAGAGAATGGACATGGGCCTTCTGAGGGTGTCCTGTGGTGTCTGGTAACAGAATGTTGTTAGTGGGGGCCTTTGGGTCCTATGGGTTGAGGGGAGGGGTCTCTGGGGTTTTAATATAATAGTACCACACCCTGAAGAATATAATACTGCATTGTCACTATATTTAAGGTTTAACTATGATATAAGTATAAAATTTATGTTGACACGGGGCTATATTAGCCCAAGTAAACAAGCTCCTTTCGCCTCTCTCTGTCTGTCTCTCTTCATCGTCTTCCTTCAGACTGGCAGTCACTGGCTGCATTAGTGGAGCACGCTGCTATAAATAGACCAATCACTTTCACAGCTCTGCCAAAATCTGATTCCTTTTGTGTTTTTAGTTGTTGACATCTTTTGTCAGTTTGCGATTCATTTCTCCTTCCGCTCTGTTAAGAAAGGATTTTATTATTTTTTTTTTTTTTTCGTCTCGACAGCACAGATTTGATCTCCTGTATCAGTTCTTATTATACATCAGATAATCTAAACCTGCCGGGGAAACAGCTTGGAGACAGAAAGGTCAGCACGATCTTTTTCACCACTCCTCTGACTAACATTCAGCTCCGGGGATTTTGTCTTTTTGGACTTTTCTGTGCGGAGAGCTGTTCTGTCCTACGACCACAGGTATAAAGATCACTACAGACTTTAAATCCACAACGTGTCCTTTCAAACCTCTCAGCTCCTGCCCACTCTGTACCCGCAAATGAACCGAGTCCTTCCTGTGCTCGTGGCGACGACGGAAAGGCTTCTGACAGTTAGCCTGCGTGTACGGCTGCTGCCTGACTCCTAACATCTCCATTTGCATGTGCTGTCACTGAGTCTGAGGGCTGAAACAACAGAAGGGCTGGAGAAGTGGAGGAAGGTGGTACGGTTGCGTTGCGGTGGGGTGGGGGGGAGGCAATCAAAGGGGGGGGAGGCAATCAAAGGAAGCCAGGTGATGACTCAGAGATTCTGAAGCACTGCCTTCTCCGGTTGCCAGCCTGCCTGTCTGCGTGGCCGACAATGTGCTGACTCCTCACCGCTTCATCAGACACCTCTGTTGGTCTCTGCTCCCTTTGGTTGCTCCCTGTCCTGACCCACAGAGTGACACCTCTGAAGGATTAGAATAGGGGCCGCTATAGGTGCTAACTGCTGTAGATACAGGAATAAGCGTGATATTATTTAAAAATTTACCCATTGTGCTCACAATCTAGGCCTTCAAGGGAAATCTGTCGTTTCTTTCTATTTAAGATCTGTAGCCAAAGTTAGTTTCTCTTGGGACACACTTTTCTTAAAAAAATTGAGCCAACAGTGTTGAAGTTACTATTTTAGAGACTATGGGCCCCCCATTCAGACCTTGCTCTAACATCCGTCCTAGGCAGCCGGATTCCAAGAGGCCAGCTTGAAGTACAGGTGTGAACACGCCCAAGACATATTGAGGACGCGCTTGACTGATCCGGTGTCCTGAACCTGCAAAGAAAAAAAAGCACCAGAAGTGTGTCTAACCTGTGTGCTCTCAGTGAGAGAGAGAGAGAGAGAGAGAGATTTTCAGCTTGTTCCAAAATATAGAAGTCATGACGCGCACATCAAACAGCTGTTCACAGTTCGCAGAGATCCATTAGAGACAGAAACTGTCATAATATTCTACTGCGCCCCCTGTGTTTATTTGCCTACAGAGAGCAAAATTGAGAGCTGGCTATGTGACGTATGTAAAGATGGCTCCTAATCCCAGGTGTGACCACAGGTAAGGTGAACACTTACAATCAGACTGACTGTTTTTGATCCGATAAGAAATAGTTTATTCCACACTGAGGTTTGACTTGCTTTATACTTCTATTTGTTGGAAAAAAAGTCCAACCGATGGCTGACAAACTTTAAACTAACGCACAGGCATTGTATTAAGTTTTCAGTGTCAGTAGGAGACCTCCCTAAGGGGCCCCCGACCAGACACAACTCTGCACATTCAATCCCATTACATGTCTTGTGTTTTGTTTGTGATCAATCAGCCCGGCTCGTGTCTGTCTGGAACCCCTGGAGGTGATTATCTTTGTTGTCATGTTTAGGTTTTTGTTTTGGCTCAGCTCAGAATGAAAGACTTCGCATGCATCATACACGCATTGTTATTTTCCGTGCGGCGCTCCACGGTGTCATTTAACACATCTCAAGGTGACTAATAGAGTTGCGTTAACGTAGCCACCTCTATTTTTCTCACCAAGCCGACAGCCTGTGACAGCAGGAAATGGCGTGACTCTCGGCTCTGTTGTGGAGTCATTCTGCTCTGCCGCCTTGCGATGTTCAGCAACAAAGGGCCACCATTTTCTTTGCAGCTGCTTTGCATTTGCGGCTGGTTGAAGGACACAGATGGCTGCAGAGGTCTGGACCTGTGTATAGAAGGGGATTTTTACATATCAGCGAGTGACAGGGAAATGCAGGTGGGGGAATTGTTGGTAAAATATCACGGCTGCTGCAGTGGTGTCCATTAGCAAGGTGTTGACAGCTTAGTGCCAGACACCTCCAAGGTGTAAAGTGAGGCTGAAGCACCATGCTGCTGTAAAAGAGAAGAGCTCAGTTAACGCTCCTGTCATTAAAATGTGGTTTTGTTTCAGAAGTGGTTAGAAATAATCCAATTTGTCTATGAAAAACACTTGAAAAGTAAAAAACAATGCGTTAGCTTTGCTGTTTAGAACTGAAGCCTTTTGCAACACATATGTGTAGGGTCCTTGTTGACGTTTTGCAACCTTATGATCTTTTCGCAACGCGTTGAGGTTTTATAGTGTATATTTGGGGTTTGTAACACTCTGGGCTTGTATAATGTCAATGATTGGTTGTTTAGCAACGCTGAAGTTGTCCTATAACACTGTGGTTATTTAGGGTATCTTTGTGATCAATTTGTAACACTATGGAGCTGTTAAGCGTCGGCCGTTTAGCAAGACTGTGGTTGTTTAGTGTATTTTTAATGTTGTTGTTCTACATTTTGTCTCATGGTTGTTTCGTAGCACTGCAGCCGTTTAGTATATCTTTGTGGTTGATTTGTGACGCTTGGCAATTTGTGGTTGTTTCTCTACACATGATGGCTGTAAGCTGTCCCTTTGTGGTCAGGTGGTACCACTGCGGTTGTTTAGTGTGTCTTTATGGTTGATTTGCAACACTCTGGGGTTGTTTCTTGTGTGTCTCTTTGGTAGATTTGTAACAGTTTGCGGTCATGTTGTGTGTCTTTGTGGTTCATTTGTAACGCTGCAGTTGTTTCTTGTGTCTTGTGGTTGTTCTTCAACCCATCGTGGCTCTTCAGTGCGTCTTTGTGGTCGATTTGTAACACTTTGTGTTTGCCCAGTGTCCCTTGGTGGATGTCCCTGTGGCTGTGTGTCATTTCTGACATTTAATATCCCTTTGTGTTAGTCCAGTATCACTTAGGTGATACTAGATGTCTCTGCGGTCGTGTTTGCATCAGTTTGTGATCATTTCCCCTCTTCCTGCAGTTAACTCTTGTTGACATTCAGTTTATATATTGACTGTAGTCCTGTAACCAGTACGCCTCTCCAATTATCATCTATGATACTAACAAGGCTGTTATGGATCACCATCTTGCTCTGGTAGTTGGGAGCACCTCTTTACCGATGGACTTGTTTTTTACAGTTATTAGGTCTTGAAAAAGTTTATTTCCACATATAAAAAATGTCCAGTGAAAAGAATGCAATTCACTTTTGAAGAAACTGATACACCCACCGGCATAGCCGTCCTAAACAGCTGATAAAAAATGTGAAAGCAGTATGGCTGGCAGAGGGACTCTGAATTTAGATAAAAATAGACGAATGTTTTGTGTTACTCAGAGTTAAAAACATGTAAGATGTAAAAATCTCTGTCATTGTCAGTGGACCTCTGTCAGCTAACAGTCAGGATAATTCAGTGGGTGGAGGAAATCGGCGTGGGAGGAAAGGTTAAGAGAGGACGCTGCTGAAAGCTTTTGGACTGGCTAAGCTTTTCATTACAGAACCTCCAGATGCTCCTGCAGTCCTGGGGAGGACAGCAGTGAGATACGGCAGTTTCGGTGTCAGGATTACAGACGCAGAAGGGTTTTTTTTTTTTTTGTTTTTTTTTTATTGAATTTTGCCTTTGTTAGAGTTTTGGGAAATAGTGGTGCGTGCAGTAGCAAGAAGTTCCACTGGAACAAAGGAAATTGGCACCCATTGAAAGAGCAAGTCAAAGGAAAAGTCATCTCTCTCTGTGAGAGAACATAGACCTCAAAAAGTATCCCTATTAGTGTTTGGATCTGCAGTATCCACAGCATACCATCATATACAGTTCAGTGACAGTTCAGGTTGACTAGCAGGAATCAAATAAGGCACCAGCAGGGTTCAAATGAAACAAAACAAAGAAAGCAACATATTGTCTTGGAATAGCAGGCACTATTTTTAATATAGTGGGTGAGTTGTGCACAGCTATGAGTCCCTTTGCAGCAACTGAATATGTAGGTTGGCAAAAAGAGCGCAAAAAATAAACCCAGCTACTTCTATTTTATTGATTTAATGGTGTGATATTCTTAAGATGTGCAGCCAATGTGCATGAACAGTTTTTTCACCCTTCAGAATTTTCCACATTTAAAAATTGAAGCTGAAGCAAATAAAAGATTTAGTCCCTGTTGATTTGGCAACGCCTGTAATTACGGATTTTCCTGAAGTGCCAAAAGTAGACATAGATAACCCAATCAAAGAAATGAAGCTAAAATATTACTTGTATTCAAGAGAATTAAATGAATCAACCCCCGTTTTGAGACTCTGGATGTGTTGCCCTGCAGAAAAATCAGCAACTCTAAGGGGAACTACCATTTTTTACAACCTGGACCTCATTTCTGGCATAAAATACAATCGTTTACTCACCCATATAACTTTCATTTGGAGTCATTCGGATGATATTTAGATCCACATATATCCATATAGTGGGAGTGACTGGGGCACCGAAACGCAGCCTCTAAATAACGCATGCCTCCGCATCCTCCTTTCAACGAGCTCCTCATCCGTATACTCTGGCTCAAAACGGTAAGGATGTCCATCATAAACAAAGTCGCCGTCCACAACCTCAGAATCGGAAAAATATTCAGCCATGTTGCAAAAAACTAGCAGTAGCAAATTACAGGTAAACAAGCAGCGGGGTGCTCACAGATGACATCATCCAGGTCAGTGGTTAGTAGGTCAATCTACAGACCCCGGATGATGATAACAGGTAACTCTGGACTCAACGGGGAATAGCACTAGCGTATCATAACAAAATATTGGTGAAATGAATGAGTTTCACAGCAGATAATGCGTTATTTAGAGGTTGCATTTCGGTGCCCCAGTCACTCCCACTATATATACTAAATATAGTCTGAACGACTCCAAATGACACCAAAGTTATATGGGTGAGTAAATGATCGTATTTTATGTCAGATATAAAGTCAAGGTTATAAAAAAACGGTAGTTCTCCTTTAATGTGTTCGGTAACTGCTGATCCGCCGCCTAGATCTTGGTGGGTTTCCTCACATGAACTCAGGGCCTTCCACAACATTTCTATTGGATTAAAGTCAACACTTTGACTTCTCTATTCCAAAATGTTCATGTTGTTCTTCTTTAACCATTCAGTGTTGTAAAATGACTTGCGTGCTTAGGGTCGTTGTCTCAGACATGATCCAGTTTCTCTTAGGATTCAGCTTACAGACAGACAGACTCTATTATTTGGTCTTGCCATTAACTTGGAATCCTAGAGGTGCTCTTACTTTTGCAACTCATAGTTATATAATATTGGCAAATTTTCTTGAACAAATAAATATGCATTTCATGCATTTTCATTGCTCAGCTGGTCTCCCTTTCTGTTGTGTGGTTAACTGGTCTGCTCTAGCGAAGTATAACTGGATGCATTGTCATGAAACACCTACAAAAATATAGAATTTCTCCAGCTGTAATTTGTGTTCAAAGCTTATTTATATTAGCATTGCCTTCAGTGCTAGGAATCAAAAATAAATTTGGACCCGTCATCTTTAATATCTCGGAGATCATTATATAATATGACAAATAATAATAGTAATGATGGTGCTCTTGTGAGCAAGAAGTAATGTTTTTTATAAAACAAAAGGCCTCGGTAGGCAGCTGTGTCATCTTTATTAAAACAATGACTCATTTTGCTGCTTTGACACTGGCCTGAGATCTGCTGTGTTGCGTAACTTCATTGTGCATTTTATTCAGTGTTTTTAAATCTATTTTTGAAGTGATTTGCAGAAGCCTTTTCTTGTACTCTACCCAGCTTGATGGACTTTGCAGGAGCCTGTGTCTGCTCTGCAACGTTCAGCACAGACTCTGGATGTGGCGTGAGAGTGCTCTGAAGGCCAGCGCCAGCCCACCACGTGTATGAAAAGACTACTGACAATGACCCCGCTCTGCCCGAACGAGCCGATCCAGCGTTTTTCATTGAACCTGAGGATTAGAAGTCAGTGGTCCCTCGCCTCCTCAGAGGCCCCGGGCCGGCTCTCCCTGTGGACTCAAACGCCACGCTGATATTCAACATGCAACATCAGTGGAAAAGCCCTACTCAGGTACAATGCTGTATGCTTGGTTAACAGTTTCAGTGCTGTGAAAGGGTCAAAAGCCGGTTGCTCCGCTCTTGCTCATTTGCCGCTTTGACATTATATTGTTTAAACTATACAAGCAATCTGAGACTTTGTGGACTTTGACGGCATCTACTGTAAATGCCAGCCACTTGGCGAAATAAAACTACACAAATGCCAAACTGCTGGAAAAATGGTTGTGGGTCACAAGTCACGACCTTTTAAAACTGTATCAACATCTAGTATAAACACTAGACACTAGAATCAGTCAGGATTAAAACAAATAGCGTAAACTGTAGCAGCGGGGTCCTCATCTTGCAATAATGCGTCAACATTTCAGAGTCAGAATAACAGGAGCTTTTCCTTTTTTCCTTAGTATGGAAACAGAGGTGCTTTAAGTTAGCTTCGTGCTGCCTGCACTTAGTTCTTGTCAGACTATGAGTCTGGTAAACCTTTTGGGATTTCATTATGGAGCGAAAAAAACACCTCTGCTCACAATTGGATAGTCCTACAACCAATCAGAGTCATTTTCTTGTAAATGAATTCAACTAAACAACGTGTCTGACTACGTTGATCTCCATCACTACAAAAAGCCCACACAAACAGTTTGATTGGCTTGGCAGATCTTTGCAGGAGAATAATCAGTTCCCCACAGAGTGACAGACTTCCTACCACAACAAAAATTGTGGGTGGGGAAGTTGATCTGGCTTCCAAGCTTTTTTGAAATGGTCATCTCTGCATCTAAGCCCTTGATGATCACAGTTGTTTACAGCTAATGCGGTTTAATACTTCATATTACAGAATCGTGGGGGTGGCATAAACTAGTCAGGCATAAATAGACCAGCCATCATTCTCTGAAAATATGTGATCTGATTGTCGGCGGCACATTGCGCGAGCCTGTGAGCATCAGGGCACAGTGAGAGGAGCTGCTTCATCTAACAGCTTCACTGTGGCTGCTCCTTCTTGTTCCATTAGGGCAATATTTCAAACTGATCTATCAAAAGTGATGACGGCGACTGTTTTGTCGACGCATTTTTGGCAAATTATAGAAAATGCACTAGTTTTCCTTTGACTACTTCATAACAAAAGCCCCCTTGTGCTTTGCGAGTTCAGTGCCATTAATGTGAAGCTGCAGTAGCTGGAAGTGTTTGGTAGCAGCAATCATCTGAGGATGATTCAGCATTCTGCATCTCTGACGTCTCAGTCCTTGTTGATCTGGCAACAACCTAACTACTGTAGCAATAATTTACTATAGCACTTTGAGAAAGTCACCAGAGAGAATAAAAGGGATATTTTTCCAGTTTTTGTTATTTAACATCTCAGCTGCTCAGAAAGTTCCCTGCCGAGGAGAGAACTCTGCTTGATCTGGGTTTGAATCCTTTCACATCGACAGAAAACTTTCTGGCAGGGCTTAGAAGCTGAACTTGGTGTTCAAAAGTCTATTTCTTTCTTATCTATCCCAGAACGTATCACTGTCCTCCTCGGGGTAAAATTATTAAACTGCACTTCGTACTCTGCCTGCTTTCCACAGTGTTACTGCTGAACCAAGGTCTTATAAATTAGAATACTTTCAACAGCGGGCCATAGGCTCACCATTTAGTTACATTAGGACAGTGACAGCTGTCATGATGTTGCAAGGTGGGAGGAGCCAAATGCAGATACAGGTGGAGGCAGGAATAGGAAACATTAGCTTTAATGAAACTTACTAAAAAGTTTACAAGAGGTACTGCGGTGATGTGCGAGGGAGTCAAAAGTTCATCAAAAGGTACATGCCACAAAATATAAGGTAGCCCAAAAACCAAAGGGAGTCAAAAGCAAAACAACATGTAAAGCAAAAAGGGAATCAAGACACAAACTAATGAGGGGAGGAGCATGCAGACACAAGACACATGGCAAGACAGGTGAGCGTAATCACAGGGGTGGCAAAAGACAAGGACAGGAAGTGAACTAATTTAAATGCAAAGAGAAAAAAGATTACAAAATAAAACAGGAATGCAAGGAGGTCAAACTGGAAAAGCACTAAAAGGTTTCAAATTCAAAACCATGTCATGCATGCAAGTAGCTAAAGTTTAGCAGGTAAAATGTTAACCCTCTTCATAATCTTGGTTGTTACTCAGGTGATGACTGACTGATGGGAATACAGTAGTATTTAGTCATAAAATGAAGTATTCCTACATTGAGAGAAGTCAAAGTATCATCTGTGATTGGGATTCATCATCTGGGGACCATGAATGTCTCTAACGCGGCTAAAAAGTCAATAAAACGCACTCTGTAATTTTCTAAGCTTTGTTTCTTCTTCCACTGACATTTCTATCGTCAACATAATCACACGATTCATGAATTAGCCGCGGCCAGGTTAAAAAGGCCCCGCCGCTCTTTATTATGGTTATTGTCTAAGAGGTTATGAATGGATTCGTGCGCCAGTGAAGCTGCTTATAGATGAGCCTCGGCGCTCCGTTCACAGCTAATGGATTCACGGGCGGCTCTGTAAATAGGCCATGGCACACGAGCAGGCCAACGGCGGCAGCCAGGCCATGAATAATGCATGGGGGTAAATTCAAAAATGACTTCCGGATTCGAGGAGGCTTCACTTCACTGAGGCGCTGTTCTTGGAGAAAGGCACAGGAAGGTTTTGTTCTAAAAAAAAAACAAAACAAAAAAAACACTTTGTGTAATATTGCTTTGTGCTGTCAACTTTTGATTCTTGGCTTTATGTTAGTCTTCTTGCAGTTTTGCATAAAGGATTTAAAGTTTTAAGGAGTGACAGTCAAAGACTCCAGAGCCTCCCGTGACTCACATCTGCTATAGCTCGGTACTGATGCTTTTTCAAGGCATTTTATTTGATCTGAAATAGTTCTCTTCATGTTCTGTGTCATTTCGGACAGGAACTTCCACAAGGCTTATTAATAGTTTCCTCCAAGTCAACTTGTGCCACAGATTAATGTCGGCAGGGCATTGCTTACAGGAGTGACTGTGGTGAACGGGCAAGCGGGCCTGTTATCCCACAGCCCAGCGGCGAGCGTGGTGACACATTGTAGTGACAATAGTGAATAGGATTACAGAGCAGCTTGACGGAACAAACCAGAGCCCTGGATGAGAGGCTTTTTCATTTCACTGTAGGGCTATTTTTAAGCGCGTTCTAACCTGCCTACGAAGAGAGAGACACACAGAGAGAGAGAGGAGTCTTTTCATGATAATGGAAGTGCTATATTTTGTAGTGATGGCAACACAGGACTGAGTTCTCTTTTTTTTCTCACATACTCCTTCTCCAACCCAAACAAGTTAGTTTTTCCGTCTTATTAACTCAGAGTCAGTGTGGTCATGCTTTTGCAGATCATATGAATTGTCCCAGTAGGGGAAGCACAGGTGTATTAACATGCCTGCTAACATTTAAGTTCAAAAATACATAGCTTTTTGAAAGGCATATGGCCCGTTCTATTTGTCTTGTAAGCGCGACTTGCAACTCGAGAGTGACGTCACATCTGTGTTGGAAAACAAGTTACAGAGAGTTTTTGCGTTCTGTTTTGTACACAACACGACAGGTCGGCGAAAAGATGTTTATAGTGTGTATCTCGTTTACAGTGCAACCACGGCGGATTTCACACGTTCATGACATATTACACAAACATATTTCACAGTTTGATATCTGAATATTCCGTTCTGATTAACGTTAACGATAGGCTACTGCTCTGCTTTCTGCTCAAGACTCGGCATTGTTGTCATAGTACCTAAACGAACTGAACTCGGGGTCCTCTGAGCCTTGACGAGTTGACGACCTGTATATATGACCTCGGGGGCGTTCTATTTGCAATTTCCGGTTCGTAACTCCGGAAACCGACTCGCAAACCGAGTTCGGTGGACAAATAGAACGCCCCAATAGTTAGGGAAGTTTGGTCATTGCATTATGAAAATGGAAGGTCAGTATTGCTGGTGTGTGCCTCAAATGCACCCTTCTGCTGTTGGGAGCTAATACAGACTATCTCCAATGCCCTGTGACTGTTCAGGTTAACACTACTTAAATCTACAGGTATTGTTGTTTTTTTAGGTGGAACAGACATTTTGACAAATGCCTGGTACATCCATCCATCCATTTTTGTCTGCTTAGCTGTGGTCAGGTCGCTGCAGGGAATTCCAGACACGTCTCTCCCTAGCAACACAGCACAGTGCAGTACAGCCTGTGAATACTGGGTCCATGGTATGGTCCTTGAATCAGATTGTGGGTTACAGGCAACTTGGGTAACGTCAGACAAAACAGTAACGAACAGGCACAAGATAATTAAACTCATGGGAGAAACAAAAACACATCAAGCCACTTGGAGATGGCATTGACTTTATGCTGTCAGTAACGGTTCAGCACTATTAAATATCCCAATAGCCTGAGCCATGACCGGGAGCCAGCATTCATAAAAGCAGGACCTCATCTAAGTGGAATGTAGTTACCATGCTCACTTCTGTGCTTTCCCAGCTATGACAGGTCAAGATGTCTACCATGAAAAGGATCGAAAGAGTTTTCAAAAGTTAAAAATAGCCAGAGCAGGGTTCCAAAAAGAAAGAAAGGAGTCTAGAGGGGCTGGCAGGAGAATAGTGGTGCTTGGGCTGCACCTGTAGCAAAAAGAAGGCAGGCACGTTAGGAAGTGTACATTGTAGTGCTGACAAAAAGTCAATAGCTAGGTTCAAAGAGGTAAACGGAAGAACTGGCGATGAACGGCAGAGTTGAAAGTCCTTAAATTGGAGTTCCAGGCTTGATTAGATGATGAGGAGCGGGTGAGTTAGCAGCCTAGCCTAGGCCCAGCTTAAAGCAATGCAGACCCATGACATCATCAAATGGCTTTGTATCTATATGTGAATAGCTGGGGTGGTTGGCTTTTTGGGTTTGTTAATGGATGATTTTGATGCTTCTATTGCATTGTTTTTATGATAGACTTCACTAGAGCAACCAATTTGGGTGGTTAAAGTACGTAACAAAATATATATCTGTAATGAATATTATGGATAATAATCTTTGATCCAATATTTAGTGTCTGTTTTGGTGGTTTTTGAACAGATTTTGGGCTCAAAACCATCAGCTGTATCTGGCATCACTGAGCATTAGAACAAACAACAACATTAATTTGTGTCCATGTTTGTGTCCCCCTTGAGTCCAATATTCACTCACATTGTAGCTCTGTTTTACTCCACCAACATCTGAAAAAAATAACTCGCTCTTCTGCTGAACTCTCCATTATGTTTATCAGCTAGCTGCCAACTGCTAATTGGTGCCAGTGTGTTTCCAGAGTTTATTTTTTCAATGAAAGCAGCCACAACGTTTTTCAATTTTTTTTTTTTTCAAGCCATGACTGTGTCCACCTGCTCCTGCCAAATTTCTCATGGAGGGCAGCTGTTAGCGTAATGTCTAAGGTGACCTGTTCAGTGGGTGAATTAACAGCAGGCTAACCAGACGTTGTCACGTTGCATTGAACAATTGGTTTGTGATATTTAACTATTTATTGTAGCAGTACCACCAGTAACCACTTGGTAGCTGCCATTTATCATCAGCACCATTGGCTCAACTCGTTTAGGGTTAAAAAAATAGTCCTCATTTAGAACAGGCATCTGATTCAAACATACATAACCAGATTGATTCTGATTGGACTGTATTCAGGGACAAACAGACTACAAACAGATATCATGTGGTTGAATGTGGTTGCGACATCACTCATTCGCCCAAATAGCACCAGTGGTTATGTTCGATATTTTATGTTATTTTGCAAAACTCTGCATTCTCTGACTAGTTACTAACTGTGTCCATACTGTTTATGCTGGACACTTTTTCACTTAAAACACCAAAACAAAGCTGAAAGATTACAGGTGGTGACGCTTAGTAGTCTTACCCAGTGAATGGAGTTTTACAATATGTGACCATAGACTGTAAAGAAAGTGGACGCCATGACAGCCACCGTAAAAGTAAAACCAAAGCATGTGGAGCTCCCCCTGGTGCTGGGGACGTGGGCCAGACTAAAACACTACAGTACGCGTCAAATACATTATTTCCAAGGATGGTTTCTCTCATTTTAGGTAGCTAATATAATGATGAAGTGTGTTCAAGTGTCCATTCTTCTGAGAAGTTATTTGACGCTATAAAAACAAGACAGGACATCATAATGATCGACAGCTGCCATTGACAGCCGCTCAGTGAAGCTGTCCCGTAGGACTGCGAGAGTAGGGGAAATAAAATTAAAACTCCATCACTGATTTGTAACTGGTGGAGGTAAAGCAGGGCCGGGTAGTCTAGAGGAAGCATGGGTGGGTCATCGATAACGTGGCTCCACTCAGATTCTGGTTTCGAACTCACGAGATGGAGATACAATAGTATCCCGTGTCCCCGGGATACTATTGTCAGTTTGGCCAATGGAAGTAAGTGGAGATGGTGTCGTACATTTTTTTTTATTATTATTTTTTTTTTACAGTCTATCTTTGTGACTACTTCAGAGAATATAATGAAAGCAGCACCGTGCATTGGTGTACAATGGTTTGTTTTTCATAAATTATCATCAGTGTATACAGGAATACAGGAAATGCAAAAACAGAGTATTTTTGTATTTATTTGTCCTCAGTGCCCCTTGAAATGTGTTATGAGTGGGTAGCTGCATGACTAAACTTGTGCTCTTTGTTTCACCTGCCTCTGGATACCTGTTTTATTAGGATTTTAAAACAACAGTGACCTGTATTAAAATTTACTGAGCCTTATATTAAACATCCATCTGAAGTTCACTGACCTATTAGGGTCAAAATGTGTTTTAGGGCTAACTGTCCTTACTATATAGTATAAAATAAGAGTGGGCGTAGAGAAGACGTGATGACATTGATCACTTGGTGATTAAATGCCTGTTGTCCTGTTTCCTTATCAGAGCTCTGAGGTTTATCACCCGACCTCAGTGAATTCTAGGGAGAATTAGACGCCACATCATCCAGGAGCAGACATAAGGCAGTGACGCAACATCAGAATGAAATCCAAATGATCACAGCTGGAAGCTTCACACAGGCACAAACAGAAGGAGGGGAGAGAGGGTGGAGGCGTCGAAAAGTAGATGCCCCTCGATCCATGACCTCCTCTTCCTCCCCTCTGACCTCTCCTTTGCCGTCAGCCTCCCGAGCCTTATTCACTGCCCGTTACGCAACAGGGGTTTATGCTATGTGCTACAAGCTAGTTAAGTATTTATCAACCCTCTTGTGTAAGCTGGGCACAGCAGGCGGCTGCCAGTTGCCTCTCTCTCACTCTCTTCCTCTAGCTCTCCTGCCAAGCTTGATCTNNNNCCCCCCACATATCTATTGAGTGCGTGTGCTCACAGGATGCCCAGATGTCACTATCGGTCCTTTCAACACAGCAGATGTGTGTGCAGTCGCACGTGCGAGGCTCCAGACATGATATTTGGGGATAGTGCTCAATTCTGACACAGCATCATAACTCAACCTTCTGTTGTCCTCTGAGGGAAATGCCACGTTCCTCCTAATGTGACCGTAAAGACCCAGCCATACATCACAACCGGGACAAGCGGAGGCTGAGACAGGAAATCAAACGCGCAGTGATTGAGGTCCTCTACCGCCACAAGTCACTGTCAAGGGTTTTACAGTGGCGGTTTGTGACGAAAATCCCATCTGGCAGATCAAACTGAAATTCCCATCGTGCTCTGTGGTGGCAGACTGAGAGCGCGGGCCGGGATCCAGTCTGTCAGGGCGCCGGTGGATTACACCCATCATTGTCAGCAGAGCCATTTGCAGGAGGGCAAAGCAGACTTGTCACCTGGCCTCTCCCGTGTCTTCTTTCCGCAGACGGCTCAAACGTGAGCTCAAAGGACACGTTCTGGAGGAAAATTGTTATAATTTAAAGATCTTGCTCACAGCCGTGTGTCTTGATAACTCCCGGGTGACTAATGATGCATCATTTTAGAAAATGTAGAAAAATGATAGCATTAGATGATATTTAATGGTGTCTGCACACTCAGTGTTGTCACTTGGTTTTTAGCCCTGCTCGAAAGGACTGGATGTGTAAAGACTGATNTGATTTTCCGTCACTGCGCTCACGTTCCTGTTAGTTTTGTTGCACCTGTTTGGGCTAGACAAGAGACATCTAGTTTCTGTTAAACTCCTGCCCCCAGCTACGGAAACATAACAACAGCAGTTAGCAATTAGCTAAAGTGTCTACATATCTGGTTTGCTCTTAACAACCCCTTAACCTTTGTCATGAAGGATGTTGCATCTGTAGTTAATTTGATTCCAATGGATCGTGTGTTCCCTTTGTGAAAAGAATTTAGATCTACGATGTGATATTTTACAGTTGCCCTGCACCATGCATGGAATGATGTGCACTAAATTCAACATAATCAGCTTCAACACAGAGGTGTGGGTGTGCAAGGATTTTAAAATTTTCTTCAGACTACCTTCTGGAAAGTCATCAATGCTGGATTTGGCCTAGACTGGCTCTTTTATTCCTGCTGTGGCCAAATTATTCACGTGGTACATCTAAACAGGCCACGGCAGCTTTACAGTGAAATTGTATAGCTGGTTTACGTTACTAACTTGAAGAGGATACGGTCAGCCAACACTTGATATTTTCCAGCCCCTCTCCTCACTGTTCTCCTGGAGTTTCTATTCACCAATAATCTTTCTCCCACACTGTAGGCCTTGCAAAAGTGGATATACATGTAGGGGAGCTGAATTGCTTGTTGACCGGCATGGAGGCATAGCCGTTTCTCACTAAGTTTCCAGGTAATTTCTCCTATAGAAATAGATCATCTCTGTTTGGTTCGATTTAGGCAAAACAACATGGTTGGAAAGTGAAAAGGAAAAAAGCGGGTTAAAATATACCTATATATAAATATAAGATTATACCCATCATAGTTAAAAGACACAAGACAACCCATAATAATAATAATAACGATACATTTTATTTTTATGGTGCCTTTCAAGTCACCCAAGGTTGCCTAACAGAGAATAAAAAGATATTAAAACAACAAGCAAAGGAAGCAGGGTCCAATTATAGAAAGTAAGCCAATTTGAACAGATGAGTTTTGAGTTGTGATTTGAATGATGAGATGGAGTCTGACTGTCGTATGTGAGGGAGTTCCATGGTGCGGAGGCATGAGGTTGGGTTGGGGAGGAGTTCAGCAGAGGTTGGGCGAACAGTGCGGGAGTGGGTGTACTCCTGGAGGAGGTCAGAAAGGTAAGTGGGGGTCAGATTGTCGATGACTTTGTAGGTTAGAAGCAGGTTCTTGTATTGGATGCGGTATTGCACAGGGAGCCAGTGTAGTGAGATGAGAACAGGGATGATGTGGTCAGATGGTTTGGTGCGGGTGATGATTCGGGCGGCAGAGTTCTGGATGATTTGTAGTCTTGGTGGGGAGGCCAGTGAGGAGAGCATCTCAGTAATCTATAGGGAATGTGATGAATGAATGGACCGGGATTTTCTGAGGTGAGGGTGGATTTGGAGCCGATGAGCAGGTCCTCGGTTTTGCTGCCGCTAAGCTTAAGAAAGTTCCTGCTCATCCAGCTCCTGATGTCCTCCAGATGGGTGGTGAGGGAGGTGGGAGGGAGGTTGGTGGTGGGTTTGGAGGAGATGTAGACCTGTGTGTCATCGGCATAGCAGTGGAAGTGGATCCTATGGTGACGGAGGATTTTGCCCAGAGGGAGGAGGTATATGACAAAGAGGATTGGACCCAAAACGCACCCTTGGGGGACACCCAGTGACACACCTGAACACCCAGATTTGTGGTTACCAAGTTGAATGAACTGTTGTCTGTCTGTGAGGTAGGATGCAACACCAGTGATCCCAATGCCAGCTAGGCGGTCCAGGAGTAGTGGGTGAGAGATGGTGTCGAATACTGCACTGAGATCAAGGAGGATGGTGAGTAGTCAAGAGTCAGCTGCACGGAGGAGATCACTGGTAATTGATCAGGTCTGTTTCGGCGCTGTGTTGAGGGCAGAAACCAGATCTACCATGACCTCCTCCCTATGTCAGTGTTTGTGGTTCTACCATAGCATTACGCCACTTCCTCCTTTCTTTTGCATCATAATTGCGACAACATCTAGGGGACGCAGTGAAATGTTCCTAGAAGTTGTGATAAACTGCTTTATCATGTCACCAAGTAACAAACAGTTTTGTTTATTTTCTTGTTTGATATTCTGATTTTCCAGCCCCTCTCCTCCTCACTCACCCAGTGACATTCCCCCGACACTATACTGTATGTGTAGCAAAAGCAGACATAGACGTGCAGTTGTTTTTTCAGATTGCTATTGTCAGCACAGAGGAGCAGGTGTGCTTGTTGAGCAGCACAGAGGAGATTTTCATATAATTTCTTCCCTAGGATATCAGTTTTCATTTTTTCAAGATGCTATTTGTCTTTTTTAAAACATGGCTCAATCTATTGGGCTGCTTCTGAGCTAACGTTAGCCCTGTGACTAATCCGAACCCCAGAGACAAGACATACAGTAGCTCTCCCTTCTCATCTCCTCCTGCTGTGTTCACTCAGCAAATAGAGGTTTGCCATTATCCCAGTAATAATCAATTATTTTTTCTATGGGAAAGAGAAGAGACTGAAATCTGGGGAGCGTCTGACATCCAGGGAAAATTTAAAGGGAGCTGTAACCTGCCATTAATATTTAAATGTGCCACGTCAGTGAGCCATCTCTCCTTACAGCTTTTACGAAGATGTCGAGTCATGTCTTTGCAGCTGATGACAGTGTTGTCATCATTTCCATCTCACAGAGCCAAAGAGCAGAAACCCCTGAAACTGAGAAGTATGACCTCAAAAACAGCCTCTGTTAGACAGGACTGGTCTGTACGTAAGCCTTAGTCATTTCTTTTGACCCCAAAGACCCTGAATCGAGTTCTCTGCTCTGTACGATTCTACTTGAATAGACAGTTTCCTGACACATTGTGAACCCATCAATCCACCCCTACCTATCCACCCTGTGTCTGTGTTTATGGGTCTATGGTTGCATTATCTCACTTCTTCCTTCTCTTGCGTCATAATTACCGCAACTTCTAGAGGGTGCGGTGTACTAGAAGTAGTAAGTAACTTCTTGAACACATCACCTAGTCAAGCAGGAAACAGCTTTTGCTGTGCAACAATTATTTAGTGGATGGAAGGATTGGAATTTGGATTTGGCACTAAATTGACTCCTTTTGATCACTGTGCCGGTGGACATTTTGAAAATACTTACAAGTAGATAACAGAAAAAGATTTGTATATTACTATACTGTTATATAGTAGCTTGAGTTCCAAGTCAGGTTTGGAATGGTTGGCAAAGGTAGGGCAAGCCAGGAGGGTCATTCATCATCACATGCACATTGTTTTGAACCATATGATGATGGCAATGCATTGGGTCAGTTTTTAGTTCATCATATTTATGAGGGGATTCAAGTATCCATTGTTTTGTTTTGGAAGTCTTATCCTTTTTACATGCAATTTTATCCTTAAGTAGAATGTGTACAATACAACTTGACCATTAACTAGCATTAGCAGCAATCAGCATTGACGCTGTAGGTGTTGGTAATCTACTCCCATCAAGTTTTAAGGGTCACATCTCTGTTCCACTCTTTCCACGATTTGTAGGTACTGACTCACCTCAACCATGAAGTCGGTTCAGCTCCACTGCAAACCAAAGACCCCTGTCGGTGTTTGTCCTGTTCCCATGACCACGGTAAACACCAACCCTTATTTGGAGGCTAAACCTTGCACTTGACATGTTAGCATGCTTATACTAGCATTTAGACCGAAGCATCACAAGTTACACCGTCAGAACTGCTTGCATGACTATAGGCTCTTCATCTTCATATTCCCCATCTTAAATAGTTTATTTAGTCCCGTTTGTTTATTTATTTTTTTTTAATACAAAATCTGAGTCAGAGGCACCTTTTCGGGCATGTCATAGTACAATATATGGAAAATATATAACTATAAATGCAATCCTTCATAGAGCAGATGAAGGAGCAATATTTTTCCAGGTACGAAAAATCCGTAGGCTGAACCTGTGAGCAGATTGTGAGCAGATGGTGGATTACTGTGTCAAGAATTAGCACTGCTAAATATTACAAATGAGACACACACACACACACACACACACACACACACACACACAGAAAAACAGTTTCTTGAGCACTTAAAGGATACTAGGCATTGATCAGCTAGGATGCGAGTCTTCCATCAGGATGACTGTGTGAAGGCAGTGCTTATCCTTGTTTAATAACACCAACCTGTGCTTCCACAAGTAATCACCCTAGAGCCAAGTGTTATGTCTACTACTTGAATGGAAAATTGGCGAGGTAGAATATTCACCCCCACACACTCTGACGCCGAACGCCTTGCCTGGGCGCTCGAGAGTCACAACTGAGGTCCCATTTGCATTTGATGGTCTCGTTAAACAGCCCATTAGGGAGCCTTGCTATGCGCACAGGGAGGCTTTCTGAGGTAATTTGCAGTCTGATGGCTACGGGATGCGTTCATGCACCGCTCTACCAGGTGCCCTTGAGATGGAGGTGCCATAGTTAGTTTTTCTGACCATTGTTTAGACTGAGACGCTATTATCAGGCTGCGGTTTTGACACAGTAGTAACTTCTGGCTCTGATAAGGATGCCAGGTAACTCGCATTAATAAATATTTGACTGCTAGTTGCCAATATTTGACTATTTGACTATTTGGCATAGTTATTTCAAGATCAGCTCTTACTGTGTTCCTGCTAAACAATCTCGGGCCTAAAAGAGAATTACAGTTCCAGTTGATAAGTTTCAAATCACATGCAGATCGCCAGCAGTAAATGATTTAATGCGTACGAACATTCTGTCAAACTCAAATTGTCCCGTGTTAAAATAATAGTCAGCCTTATATATCTTTTTTTAGCCCAGCTTGGACCTATTTTGACACGTTTTTAAAGTTGTAATCATTGTTGCGTATCAAAACACTCACAGTTCACTTGTCACTCCAAGCTCACATGTAGAGCATGCATTAGCAAGCATCGCCACCTGCTATTCTACTGGTTGTAAGTAGTAGTAATGTAAATCAAATCTTACTCTACTGAATGCAGTTGTATTACAAATTACCAACCGTATTATAAAATCTGTAGCCATGATTTAAACTGTAAACAGTTCATAATCATTGACCTCTATGATGTCACCTATGGGATTCTTAAAGAGTGCTTCCAGCCGTCTAAATCTGATAGACGGCTGGCGACACAGGCGATAGACCTGTGACGGCACCCAGCTGACTCTCGGAGCAGCCTCAGCCTCAGTTAATTACAGTAAGCCAACCATGAACTATAAAAAAAAGTGATATGAATGTGAAAATTCTCCAAAGAGACGTTAAAACTGTCTTTATGCGAAGCTGCAGACACATTCATTCAAGTGTAAACGCCATTCAAGCAATTTCCCCCAGACGTTGCCACATAAAAGTTACTGATTTCCTATTGCAACAACTACAAATTAGTTTGCATTAAAATATAGTAAGAATAACAGATAATAAAAAGCACCAATGGTTCAATGCAGTACTTACAGTAAGCAACTTAGGAGGAAAATATACTTTCCACAATCCAGCTCAGTCACCGGCTATAGCCTCATCCTCCTGGAGCTTATTCTAGTAGTGGGTTTCCCTGGGAGTAGTTTGGGAGTTAGGCGTCAAGGCACCTTAGTTGTTCGAAGCTGCTTCTGTAACCACTACTCCATGACTACCCAAGAAGTGCATTTAATCTATTCAAGTGATGGGAGCAGTGGGCAGCCATGTCAGGCACCGGGGAGCAGTTTGGGGGTTTAGGTTTAGGTGCTTCATTCCAGAGTCTTACCCATGGACACAGCGGTTCGAACCGTTGACCTCAAGCTCCGCTAATAATGAAACGTGTTTGTTTACAGTGCAGCGTTAGATTTGCAGATGGCTCATGCATTTCATCAAAAAATAAAGTCAAGCATTTGCATGTTTGACCGACTTTTTGTTGCACAAAAAGTTGGGTGTTTGTGCAACGCTCTGGTGGAATGTGGGCGGCGTGAGTGGAGTGGAAAGAAGAGCATAAAGAGAAGTTTCCAGCCTCAGATGCCCTCCATTCAAATGAGGAGATCTTGCCTCGTAGCTGAGTGTCACCTCTTTGTTCCGGGTCAACACTTTCAGCTGGGTTCAGGAGCTGCTGATTCATCGACAGGGGGTCAAAGGGCAAGAGGAGTCAAAGAGCACATGCACAGACTGGCTTTGGTCGAACTAACTCTTCTTTTTTCCAGAAGTAGAAAGAACTAAATTTCAGGGGAATCCATCCATGTGTTCATAAGACACTACAGCTGTGTGGTATACAGTAGGAATGCAATAGCAGCAGAAAGAAGAAATAAGAGTAGAATGTCTGATCTACCCTGATCTACCCAGAGTCCGTAGTAACTGAGCAGCATTTCAGCTGTATGTGCATATACTGAATGTGTGACGGGAGTCATGCTGGGAAGCAGAGCAGCGAGTTAGCTGACAGAAGATTCAGTCAGGCGTGTTAAGAGAGCAGTTGTTGTTGAAGTGATTGGGAAACAAATTTGAATTTGCTAAGTGGACAGGCTTTGGAAACACGCCCTCGCTCATATTAATTAGGCGGGCCTCTAAATGTTATCGAAAATGTCACAGCCCTCCCCGAGCGTACCGTTTCTGTCCCCATCCCAGGATCCGCTGCCTCATTGTTCGCGGCGGTTCACCGGCGCTATCAAGTTTTAAGTGTATAAATAGTCCCGCTTTGTTTGCGCACAGTGACAGGGACCCGGCTGTGTGAGGAGGGGAAATGCACACCAGATAGTTAGTGCAAATGCATTCAAGTTGAAAATTAAAGTTTCACCGTCCCACTGCATTATTAACGTGGGCAGGACACTCTGCAGCTGAGAGAGGACACGCCTCCGAGCGTCTGGAGCTAATTATGTATCAAATAAAGGATTCTAGATTCAATTCTATGCTAGGATATAGGTAACACTAGCAGGAACGAAGCTTCTGGATGATGGTCTGGCTCCAGAGCTGCATTGCATTAGTCCTAACATAAATATTTCTCACTTATGACTCTATATCTGTAGACAGTAATGCTGCCTAGACGCTACATGCCCTTAAAAGCTATCAGATATCTGTATTGATCAAATTACATAACTGTCTGTCTTATATCTTGAAGCTGTTGTGCTTACGTACAGTAAGTTATCAGCTTCAGTGGTTGCACATTTCATGAGGAGGACGAGACAACTCTGATTTATCTTCAAGCCAACAACAAAACCTACGCAAGAACTGATACAGGAATTGACGCCCAAGCGTGAGGCGGGAGTTCTGGCCTCTAAAAATAGATTAGATAGATAGAACAGATTTGCTCCAGATTTCATGACGGTGAGCCAGAATGTACAAAAGCAGAACCATGATTGAATTATCCACTTGGCCTATTCAACATGTTGACTTCCAACAGAAAGGGAAGCATGGGTGTATTATTAATGCCCAAGCTCCATTAAGTTCCAGTTAAGGTGTGACAGTGAACTGGGATGTCCAAAAGCAGAACCGCCTTACACAGTCCATATGACCATCCCCGTCTTGCTTTCACAGTTTAAACAATGAAAAGATATTTAAAAGTCATGGAAGTTCAACAAAGACAAAGAGCAACAGTGAAGTGAATGGTTAGACTCCAGCAGCAAGTGCTGTTTGTTCTGCAGTTAGAGTTTAAGCCTTACTTCCTCTTCCCCCTGATATTTCCCATCCCCAAATGATCTCTTGTTGGCCCTCAGGATAAAGTGGGTATAGCTAATGGATGACCAAGAGACTCTTGGGCATTTGGAGACCCACTGAAGGTTCTCTCAAATCTTTGAAAATTCACTTTTAGCAATTGTTTAGCAATCTGCCTCTGGTCTTGGGCTTCTGTCAGCGATCTCCAAAACCTGCAAGCAGTTGGTAAATCAATCCGGAAACTGCACAGGATTCTTTAAACAGGCTTGGTTTAGTTACAGATAACCTAGCAAAGTTCTCTCAGCCCACCAGAAGGAAGGTTGTGTGTCAGATTTTTAAATGACTTGAAGGCAAACATTTTAGCCCCTACTTTGATTCCTTCTGAGGAACTAAATAATTGTTTATCCTAAAGAAGAAGTAATTAGTAGTAGAAGTTCATCCATCATGCATGATGGACCACTGCACCCTGTCTCTGGTCATTAACCCAGCCTTTAGTGCTAAAAGGTTAGCATGTACAAAGTCCTCAGTGTCATTGATGCCACTTTTTGCTACAGTTTTTTAAACTACTTGTGTCCTCTGATTGATGCACTTCAGTGTAATTGAAATGCTGTGGCTGCTGCCAGTATCCAGCTCAGTTTGAACTGGATCCTGCTGACAGCCTGCCTCAGTAAATGCAAACTCAGGGTTCAGGATTTCATCTGGAGAAGGAGCCTCCTTGTTATCTGAAACTTTTGAATAATGAACTGATGTTTGCGCTGCTCTGCACTTTTTTGTCCATTTTGACAAGGTTTGGATGTAAAAACCACGTACGTATGTATGGTTTGATGCAGTATCAGATGAAATAGTATTTATATTATACATTTTAGTTAAAGTTTTAGTTAATTTGTGGCAGCGAGTCATTAACTTAACTAGGAGGAAAGAGGCTTGATCTCTATGCATGTTAAAAATGTGAATCAAAAGACCAACTGAAACGATTAGAGACAACTTATTAAAACCTCTTAGTTGTTACGCAGTGTACCCATATAAAAACACTATGAAAAGATAAATGGCATGGCTTCCTGAACTTCAGAGCTGTCAGCAGTCAAACTGGTCTACATCCAATTCAGTCAGCATGTCTTTGTCATGAAACAAGTCTTCATCAAGACAAGGTGAGTGAATTATCCAATTAGCCTATTTAATGGCAGACATTTGACTGTAGTGGAAGCATGGGTGTATTATTGACGTCCAACTTCCATTTAGTTCTAGTAAGTTATGACAGTGGACTTGAATGTACAAAAGCAAAACAATTAGAAAGACAGCCATCCTTTCTGTAGCATTCATTTACTGTCTATAATCTGGAGCCTATCCAGCATGACCTGGACGGGTTGCCACTGGAGAACCTGGAGAAACATTCTCCCATACACAGACACAGAGCATGCAAACTCTGCACAAAAAGTTCCCAGCCAGCCGGTTCGTTTGAACCCATAACCTTCTCGCTGTGAATCACCACCGATACACAACTGTGCCTTAGCTTGCGGCCATGACACCCTGAAAGTGACCGACCTCATCTGATCTGGAAAGCTAAGCAGGTTTAGACCTGGTTAGAACCTGAATAGGAGAGAGCTCATGAGAATACGTCACAATTTCAAATATGGAAAATGTTGCTAAACTGTTATACATTTGAACGCCAAACATTCAGCGTACATGACCTCCCATGCAGTAACTAACTAGGTCTAAGAATCTAGCAAAGTGCTGCAGTAGTGCTGCGATGACATTGTCAGGCCTTAGACCTTTGTTTAAGTTTGTTAATTTAAAACAAGAATAGAAAGATCAATTCTTAGTAGTATAAAGTAGTGAGACTGATTCAGTAGTTTAAGCATACTATATTATATTTAATATTTTAAGCTTAAATTGTCATGGTAGAAACATTCCAAAGCAACTCAACTGCCAGAGGTTCAGCCAAAGGTTCTGTGTTCTTCAAACTCTACAATGCATTTTTTTTTAATTTTTCTTTTTCAGTTGCACTATAGAAGCCCACCTGATGCTAAGTAAACCGACATCCTTTGAGGACATTTATCAGATGTCACCCATTCCTTCTCAAGACTTTATACAATTTTTATGAAGTAGTAGAAACCCAGCTGTTCAGCGGGAGTCTTCAGCAATGCTGATCTGTGGCTCACGGTGTCTGTACAGGTATGATGTACAGTCCTCGACTATGTTTAACATGTTGATGCCTAGGGAAATGAGCAAAAACTGGTTTAATGGCATCTGAGGCATCTGATATTTCTGAATGTCAACCCGCAAGAGACTTTGGCCTGTATTTATATGATTTGTTTGCTGTGGTTCAGTTTTTTCATTTAAATCTTTGATTAAAATGAAAGTGAGGCAACTCACTGGAACCAGTGAATGAAACATTTCTTACCAACACACGAACTATTCATTATTGCTAAATTAGGATAAATAGAAGGCTCAGAGTGAAACTAAATATAGAGTCATTTGGGAGCCATAAGATCCGTCTCTTCTAAGGGAGCTGAGCCAAATGAGCGAATCTTTGATTAGACTTCCCATCACTGGTATCAGCTAATGACTCTCCCATCAACTTCACTTTTAATCTTCAGCTTCAGTTACTGGGTCATAAACTGAGATATTGGTGAGAAAATACATTTTAATTTGATCATGAAATCATCCAGTATTTATTTAGAGCAACAGTTTCACTAGAAACCAAAAGTGTCAGCCTCATGGTGCTGCTAGACGAAAAGTAAAATATATCCTCTGTGGCCTATTCACGGCAAAAATTTAATTTCAGTTCAGTCAATAGTTGTTGAGATATTTATTTGATGATAATGGATGACAAACAAGATTCTGACTTTGTTAGCAACTCAAACCAAGGTGCCCTTGCCCAAGCTCCCAGCTGACCCAGCGAAGATGCTCAGCGACCACCAGTCCCATGCTGTGGTTTTACCTTCCAGCTCTCAGGTGGAATTTTAAAATAAAAGTCTTGCAGTGATAGAAAATCATCCCTCTAGTTATTTGGTCCGCTGTCTATTTGTGGCATGACTCAGAGACGTATTCACTTGTGAATTTTCTGACATGGAAGGCACACGTGGGACGACTTCCTCTGGTGGGAAAGTGAATGAGACAGAGCTCTGACACTTGGGCTTGTGCCAGATATCGGCTTGAAGTCATGTAGCCCGCCTGGTCTTAGTAACACGGAGTCCGGTGCTGCCCGGTGCATGAATCACCCTGAAATCCTCCCAGTGTATTGTCGCTGGCTTTATTCAAGTTCACTTGTGTGCACTTCCGTGTTTGTCTGTGTTTTGATCCTTGAGAATATCATCTGTGTAGGTTGAGAGAGCTTTATAATTATTAACAAGTATAACAACATGCAGCCTATTCTCCTGGAAACCTGCTGAGACATTTTCTTTCATGTGGTGGGAGGCTGAACACGAGCTTGGATAGTAAAAGGCTGTTAATATACCCCTTCAGTATTGTTAGCATCAACAGGATTTCAAGATGGTCAACAGGAGAGGTGACAGCATTAATGCAGGTCCTACAGTTTGAAGATTTCAATATCTGTCAACAGCAGGGGTCCTGGAAGTATAAGCTAAGCCATAACCTCCCTTGGCCTCTCTCATACTGCCCATGCAGGGCTATAAAATGCATGTACCACATTTTACATCTTCTGTCTCCGATCCACCCACCAGTGCTTATGTGATGTATGCCGGGCTGACGTACAGAGACCAAAAATAAAACGATACACAAAGCGTCCAGAATTTGAGGTAATGATATCCATTTCTTGGTGGCAGAGAACAAAAAACTTCCTGTGGGTGAATCTGCGGTTCCCAAGGTCAGCTCAACTCCCAAGCATCAGAAAAGTGAACACAGGTAGAAATGTGCTGTTAGTTGCTCAAGGTTTCTTCCTGTTAAAAAGCTGTTATTGGCACTGCTACTTTAGTGCTTGCTCTGGGAGTTTCAGGATGGGTTTTGTAAACCGTCTTGAGGCAATTCGTATTGATATTGATGCTATATTAATAAAATGAAACTGAAGTGAATATAAATCTGAGAGAAGGAGGAAAACACTGGGGGTCACAGTAATGATAGTGATGATGACGATGATGATGATGATCCCTGCCCCAGGTAGTGATGACAAAGACACCTTCCTCATCACTTCCTGCTTGGATGACGGAGATGCTGCTGCTGCTGATGAGAGTGTTGTGAAGACAGTGATGCTGAGCAAGATGATGATTATAAATAAATGGTGACGAAAAAGCAGCGTTTAAGAAAAGATATGCTAATGTGCAGAGGAAGGATGGGGGAGATAATAACAGTAACATGCATGAATAATAAAGATCAACACAACGGGAGGAAGAAAATGAAGATGATTGTCGTGATGATGT